>JH720180.1:54371-68314 GCA_000231845.2 Tetrahymena malaccensis 436 | reverse complement strand
GGAATAACCTTGGTGCAGATGGAGCAAAGAACATTGGAATGAGTTTGGAGAAGTGCCAAAATATAACATCTTTGAATCTTAATCTATAGTAATTTAATTAAATATGAAGTGATTTAGTTTGTTTTACTTTTTTGTGAAATTTAAAAAAATGAATTGTCTCTATAAAAAAATAACTAAATTATTTTTTGATTATCTGTTTAATTTGTGTGATTTAAAATTTTTTTTTAAGAACTAAAAGTATCATTTTCTTATTTATATTCAAAAAATATATTATTTAATATTTTAATAGAAATAATTAAATTGGAGAAAGCTTTTAAATTATGATTCAAGAACTAAAATAAAAATTGAAAAAATTAGAAAGTTTTAGTTTATAGATATGAAAATAATAGTTATCAGATAAATAAATTAAGACTCGTTGATCTGTGTATATTCGAAATTTGAATAAAATAATAAAATTTTTATAGTTTGTATTAAAATTTATATATCAAATAATAAAAATATCCTGAAAACTTAAATTTAGTTTTATCTATTAAATTAATAATAAATTGGATGAAATAACTTTTGTTTAATTTTAAAAATATATTTTGAAAAATAACTTTTATTTTTATTTACATATTGAGCTTTCAGATTTTCAATTCTTGGGAAAGTGCAAACACAAAAATTAAATTCCTAGATTTATTTTTTAGATTAATTGAACAAGTTAAATTATTTTAATTTTTATAATAAATTTTTATTATATAAAATAATATTTTTTTTTTTAAAAGAAACTATTTATTAATTAAAAAGAGTAAAGTTTTTAAAATTATTATAAAAAATTATTCTTATTTATTTTATCATTATTATCAATTTAAATTTTTTTTCAAAAAATATTCTCAGAGATATTATCATTTATTTATTCAAATTTATATTTATGTTTTTTTATCTTATTTTCATTTTCAAACCTTACTTAAATTAATTAATAGTTTATTCTTAATAATATTGTTATTCATTTTTCCTTATAACTAACTAATATTTGCTTCAATATTTAAAAAGTGCAAATAATATTGGTGATGAAGATGCCTCAAGCTTAGGCTCTGCATTAGCAAACTCCACTAATCTCTCAAATTTGACACTTGATTTATGGTAAAAACAACATATTTGTTTTAGATTATATTAATATAAAAATGAATTAAAACTAGAACAATCTTTTTACTAGATTGATTTGATTCTCATTATTCTTTTTCATTTTAAGTTATTTTTCATTTTAAACATTTGCTGATATAAATTATTTACTATATAGTTTATTCTTTATTCATATTTTTTATTATTTTCCTTCTAACTAACTAATATTTTTTTCAATATTTAAAAAATAAAAATTAAATTAGTGCAAATAGTGCGTCAGGCTTAGGCTCTACATTAGCAAAGTGCACAAATCTCTCAAATTTGATACTTTATCTCTAGTAAAAACAGCTTATTTGTTTTGGATTGTATTAATATAAGAATGAATTAAAGCTAAAACAATCTTTTTACTTGATTGATTTACTTTTTGATTCTGATTATGCTTTCTTAATTTAAGTCATATTTCATTTTCAAAATTTACTGATATAAATTATTTACTAGTTTATTCTTTATTCATATTTTTTATTATTTTCCTTCTAACTAACTGATATTTTCTTCAATATTTAAAAATAGTAACAAAAGAATGAATTACAATAAAGCAATATTTTTACTTAATTTACTTATTTTTTGGTTAAGATTATTATTTTAATTTTATATTTTTAAGATAAAGATAATAAAAATAATCAAAAAATATTTTACTTATCAAAGTTTTAATTAAAATATTTTTTCTTTTTACTTTAATTTATTCATTAAAACTTATTATTAATATCTATTTATAGCGAAAATAAAATTAATGGATAGCACAAATTAAAGATATTGAACAAGTACCTTAAAGCTAAAAGATTAGTTTTCAAAGAAATAAGATTATGATAAAGATAAAGGGATAAACATAGATAAATAGAATCAATAAATTAAAAAAAATTTTTAAATATAAAATAAATTTATTTATTTATCTTTATTTTTATATTTGTAAAACCAAAAATTAAACTAAGGATATTAATAAATTAATTAATTGATATTTTAATAAAGTAATAATCCAATTTTTTAAAAGATATGAAATTCTTTCCACAATATTTATTAGATTCAGATAATTAGTTATTTAGATTGGATTTTTGAAAATATATTACGTATATCTTTATCAATTAAACAATTTTTCTTATTTTCAATTTTTGATTAATTTAAATTTTTGTATTATGGAGGGGAATCAAAAAATGTAAAAATTAAAAAAAGATTTTCAAAAATCCTTTTATTTGTCAGGTTGAAACATGTTTTTTCAACCTGACTTAAATAATGCCCCCATTATTAATTCTCTCTTTATAGAGTAGCTGTACTATTTTTACATATTTTAATTGCATCTTATTAAGTGCGTATTTGTAATTAATTAAAACTTTAATCAGCATTTTTAGATTCTAAGTCATTATATGTTGATCAATATTAGATTAGGATAGCATCTTAGTAAGAATTTAAATGTAAATAAATAAATTTTTAGAATGAAATTTATCTATACTAATCTAATTATTTAAATTATAAAAAAATCAAATAATTCTTATATTAAAAATAAAATCAAAAGAAATTCTATTTAAATAAGTATAATAACTTAGATGAAGCTAACTTGCTTAATATTTTTCACATTTTTAGTTGCTGCTTATACGCAAAACGAATAACCTTAATGCTTAACAGATCTGATCAACTAAGCTAAGACAATTTTGTGTGATGGTTTTACTGATTGTTATATTGATATTATGAATCTAGATTATTGCACAAGCCATTGTTGTCAATTTCCAAGTAAAAGTGAGAGGATAGATTGTGTATACAATCATTGCTAACCCGCAAATTATAAAATTCAGCGGATTTTCAATCAAATTCTTTAATGTGTTAGCTCAAAAAGCATTAGCTTTTGTTTATTACTAATTGCTCTATTTTTCTTACTAATATGATGATTTTAGAGTTTACTTTCATACATATTTGTTATATTCGTATTTTCGTTTAGTTCAAATCTTTTTAATATCATAATCTAATTCTTTAATTATAAGAAACTTTTCCAAAAAATTAATTTTTTTTAAAGCTACTTTTACCAACAAAAAAAAATGAAAAAAATATTTAAAGCTAAATATTTGTCAATAAAAATTTTAAGTTGCAACAATGATAATAACTACAGAATAACTTTCATATAATATTTTATAATTTTTAAAGGTGATAAAAAAATTCAGAAACAAAATTGATAAAATGTAAAAATTAAATTTTTTATTATCTTTAAAATTTTATATTCAAATAAATTCAATTCATAAATTAATATTTAAAATATTTTTTTTTTCAAATTGTAAAACTATATTTACATATTTGTGATGATGAATAAATATCAATATTTTTTTTTCAAATTTTAAAAAATTAATTTAATTTTTTTTTTGATTCAATAAATAAATTATAATTAGTATTTTCTTATTTTCTTCTTAATATTTAAGAGCTAAATCAAAATTAATATAAAATATAAAAGAAAAATATATTAATTATTAAAAAAAAATTCACTTTTAAATAATTGATATTTTATTTTATGGTTTTTTAAATATTTATTGTAAAAACAAAGATCAACATATAAAACAGTAGTAAATATTGTTAATTAATTAATCTAATTTATATCAAATTCAGCAAATTAATTTTAGCATCAGATTTAAGAAATCTAAAAACTCAAAGTGCTATCTATATAATTGTTGCATTTTATAAAAATAAAACATATCAAATGGAGGTTAAGTAAGATATCAAGACCATAATCTAATTATTTAAATGAAATAAAATATTTTAATATTTCAATTGATAACAATTTTACTTGTTATTTATTTATTGCTTCGTAACTAGCTAGCGCTTTAGCTATCTAGAATTATTGAATATATGTTGATTAATTTCAATATAAAAATTAACTTGTCTAAAATTTAACAATTCTTTTAACGTATTTCGCATTACGATAAAGTTTATTAAGTCTTTATTATGGACATAAAAGAGATATTTCTTTCAGATTTTTCGAATTCCATAAATATTTTAAAATAATTGTGTATTTATCTGAAAATAAATTTTCATCAGTTTTGTCATCAAATTATAAACCAAGAGATAATAAATTTGATAAGCTTAGATGTTCTGCAATTTACATAAAAGCCCGATCGTCAATTTCTTAGATTTATTCTTAAATTAAACCTAAACGAAAACGGAGTAACTTTTCATTTTTTATAGCTGGAAGAATAATTTCATCTAAATAGTTTTATGAGAACTGATAAAATGATAGCCGAATATCTAAATCTTTCACTTTAAGCTTTTAAATTTATTCTTTAACCCTAACAGTTTTGTTATTAGAAATTTCATTGTTACTAAAATCAAACTTTATGCTAATTTTTTAGTTTTTTTCCATTTATTGCAATAATTCAAACTCAATTTTAGGATTAAATTCTACTAAATTTCCATTATAGGTAAATAAAAAGTATAAATATTGTTACTCACTACTAATTACTGTTGTTGTTTATATTTATTCATTTTTATTAATAATTTATAAATCAGAATAATCAAATAAGGCTTAAGAAACAAACTTTTTGATCTAATCAGGGCAAATTAATAACTATTCACTAAAGCTCACTTATAAAAAAACATAATTTAAAAGCTTTGATTCTTCAAATATTTTAGATAATTCATCTATAAACTCTTAGGTTTGCTCATTACTTTCTTATTATAATGTAAAGTGAAGAAATTCTAAATATTTTTTGTTTTTTAATGAAGTCATTAAGAAAGCACCTGCTTTTTCAGTAATATTGTTATTCTTTTAAATACTTAATCTTATTTCCTTTAATGCAAATAGTTAACTTATCCCTTCACCTAATTTCATAGCTCCAGTCTCATTAATTTTACAAGACTCGCTAATAAAAATTTAAAGATCAGTAAGATTCTTCATGAAGCCTAAACCTGTGCCTATTTTTGCTGCTCCCTCAGATTCAATTTAGCAACCTTCATCTAAAATTATATGTAATTTTTAAAGCCTTTTCAAATGTATAAAGCTGCTTCCAAGAGAAATTGCTGCCTATTTACCAAATTTGGTATCTTTTTTAATACAAATGTTTAGATTTTAGAGAAGATTTAAATATTTAAATTAGTCAAATAGGATGTAATCTGATTATAAAGAACATAAATTTAATTTCAAATCTAAGCTATTTAACTAACTCAAGCACTGTATATTTTGAATTGGGATTTTTTCTAAGTCAAATTAACAGCTATTTAAATCTATCGTTAAGTGTTGTAATTTTTTAAACTTCTCAAAAGCTAAGGCTAAGTTCTTAAAAATTTATGAAAACTCAACTAATTAGCTATAGTCTTACCCTAAATCCCAATAATGAAATACTGAGAGTTAGTTAAGATTGGATAGATTAATGAAGTTTTCGTAAAACTTGGAAATATCAAATACTTACTATCTTAGGCTATAATCAAAATATGAAGTCATTTTTGTTAATTGATGATCAATTTTATATTTTATTTCGATATTTTAATCAGTAAACTCCTCATTTTTCATTTCTTCTTATTCATTTGGTACTTCTTAAGTTTCAACTTTAATATTCGCTTTCTTCAAACATTTGTTTCTGAAAAACCCTTCCACAATTTTAGAAAACTCTAATTTAGGGATCACGAAATAACTGTCAAAGGTTTTTAGTTTTTTAAGTTTTAAAAATCCCTCATTTAAGAATTTTACACCTTTAGATGTTATATTTTCTTCAATATAAAATGTACTTATATTTAGATCTATCAAATTTTGTAAACTTGAGCATGCCTAACTAAAATGATACGAGCCAGTGTCTGTGAATTAATAAGAGCCAAAATTTGCTGTAAGCTATTATAATTTATTTAATTAACCAATTCCATTTATGATATCCTCAAACAAAAGCTCACTATTTTTAGGAATCTAAATTGACAGCTCAAGACTTTAAAGCTCAGATAAATTTGCAAAGCTTTTTTCTATACCTAATTTAGTATTATCCATGTTTGTAATATTATTTGTTAAGTGCAATTATTAAAGATTACTTATGTTGCAAATATGCTGTATTTAATTTTAGAGAGTTTCTTAACTGATTTAATTTATTTAATAAAATTTTACTTATTTTAATTTGCTTAAATTAGAAAGTGATTTCGATAATAAAATTAATTATGATTATTCATAATCTCTATCTTCAAGCAGTTAAAAGTTTTCTAAATTTTTTAAATAAGAAAGAGACTCTAAAATAGGATTTAATGCTTAAGTGTTAGCTGAATGATTAATTCCATATTGAAGCTCTTTAAGGTTTTAAAGACTCTTAATACCTTCAATAAAATCGTCAATCGATTCAATTTAAAACTAATTTTATTCTTGCTATTAGTTTTCTTACATATTATCAACAACATCAAAGTTTTAATATTATTTAATTTGAATATTAATTACTAGCTTTTATAATTACTTTTGGTTTTAAAGCACTAATCCTAACTCTTGAAAGTCTTACTCTTAAATCACTGAATCTAAGTGAAATTCAAAGCTATTTAAATTGAGAAATTTTAAAGATGAGAAAAAAATTTATTCTTTATTTTGATTAAGAGGAGTTGGAATTAGTAACTATATCTCCAAATTTTATAAACTTTTAATGCTTCCGATGTCTTAAATTATTTAATTTAACCAATTCATGTTATTGTTGTAAACTGATAAGTATAGTTTCAGCTATTTTAGTTATTATAATGAGCAAAGCGGTTAAAAAAGTTAAAAGCTTTTATTTTCTATATTATTATTACTAATTATTATTTACAAACACTCCATTTGTTTGTTGTTTTATAATGCTTAATTCAAAATATCAATTTATTCATCATTAAGGTTATCCAAGATTGAAAATGATAAATTTCTTAAATTTTATTTATTTTTAAGGCAATTTATTCTTATATTTTCAGATTCTTTTATTTACTTATTAAAAGAGTAAATTTCAAATTAATAATCTCTCAAGTTAGGCAGATAAGATAATGACTCATAGTAATCATTAGCATGGCTAATATAAAAATTCTTTCCCATACATTTTTTAAGATCTAATTTCTCTAAATTAATCAACCTTCTAAAAAAAGTAAAGATCAAAAAGATATTGTTTTTATCTTTTAAATTTCCATGTAAACCAAGACTAAGCTCTTTTAATTGAGTCATTTATGACAAATTAAATGCCAGCTTTTCAATAAAATCAAAATCTTGTTAGTTATAATCTAAATTTAAGGACAATTAAGTTAAGCTTTTGAGAGATAAAAGCTCTGAGAAGAATTCATCGATATCTTTTTCATGATTGTATTGAAAACTTAAAGATAGATCTAAACTATTTATCTACTGTAAAAAGCAAAGACCTGACCAGATATTTATTTTTTCCTCTAAAATTTCAATTTAATACTCTAAAAATTGTAACTTTAACTCAATTAACTAGGAGAAGCATTAAAGATTATCCACAATATTCTTGACACAAGAAGAAGTAATAAAATTAGCGCTTTCTACCACAATAGTTAGTTTTTTAAGATTTAACAAACATAAAATAGCTAAAGCCAACTGACTCAATCCCTAATCCTCTAAAAAGCATTAATCGCCAATTTCAATTTCTAAATTTTCTAACTAACTAAGCTATCCTAAACCTTTAAATAAGAATCTCCATCCTTCTAATTTTAAATTTGTGTTTTTCTAAAACGTTAACGATAATTCAGAAAGATGTTTCATATAGCCAATGCTATCTCCAACTTATTCGATAAATTCTAGATCATCCACACATTCAGATTCAAATTCTAACTAAATCTTCTTTTCAGAGTAGTTTTAAAGCCAAAATATAAAACCTTAGCTATTGTTTAAAACTTTTATTTTCTCCTCTGCCATAAATTAATAAACTTGCTTTGGAGTTAGTGAGTGATTATTTGTTTTTATTTTTGTTTGATTTTTAATATTGAATCCTTCAAATTAATATTTATATTTTTTTGAACAAATCTTAGTATTTAATTAGATAAATAAACACTTAATTATTATTAACTTAATTATAAAAGAAATACTTATGTCTTTCTTATAAAATAGTATAGAAAAATGATATCATATTTTTATTGTAAAAAACTAAATTCAGATTAATTTATTATACCTATTTTTTATATTCTTTTATAACAGCGTCGTCTACCATAAATATTAAAATACTGTAGATTACTATATTAGTCGCAAACATATAACTCTCAAATTATTGTGGAAAATTTTGAGAGAAATTGCAAGCCAAACAATAAAAATTTGCAACCTATTTTTTGCGACTTGTATGGAAATCTAAGGTATATGAAGAATCGATATTTTTAGTTTAATTTCATAAATACAAACTATTATTTAAGTCAAGTCTTTATATTCACACATTTTACCAAAAATACAAATAAAAGAAATATCTTTCTCATTCTTTTAGGCTATCAATAAATATGCTTATTCCAAAAATTTGAAGATAAAAATTAATAATTTATTTAAAATAAAATTATATTAACTAAACAATTTCAATAAGACTTATTTTTATTATAAACATGAATATTTTATTCTGATATTAACTCATATTTAACTTTTAAAAAAGAACATTTTTAGATTGATTTAATATAATACAACTAAAGTGAAAATAATACTCAATAAGAATACATAAGAAAATACTTATGAAATCAAAAATTAATTAATAAATAATACTAATAATTTTGTGGTGATTAAAGACTTACAAATTTATATTAGCTAATTATATTAAAAACCTACATCATATAAATGTCTTGACACAGTTTTTAGAATTTAGAAAATTTATAGTTACAACTTAAATGTAAATTACTCTTTAAGTTAAATCTTTTATGCTAAAAAATCTTAATACTTGTGAAAAATCTTTGTACTTAGATTCTATTTTTTATATCTTAAGAAAAATAAATATAAAAGAAATATCTTTCTTTCCATTTCTTATCATTTTGTTTTTTGATAATTAATTAGAATATGCTAATTGGAGCAAAATCTAAATTAATACTTTGAAAAAATATTTTATTTCTATATTTTTAATGGTAGGGTTGTTTATTATTTAGTATTTTTTAATACGATTATATTAATAAAAATTTTTAAAAATTGAAACAAAATAAAAATAATTTAAGGTAGCAATCCTACCTAATTGATCTAATAAATCAGTAATTTTATATTTTTAATGCAGTTATTCATATCTTTTAAGATAATGTTTCTACCAGAAAATTGAATTTTAATTAAAAAATTAATAAGAAGGGTTAAGTAATAGTTGAGTTAATTTCAGATTTGTTTTAGCTTATAAATACTCATCATGCAATTTGATAATAGAAAATTTATTTTGTAGTATTGTTTGAGCTCGCTTTATTTGAAAAAGCTTCTAATTTTCAAATATATTTTTATTTAATTAATATCAATCGTCAGGCAAATATATATAATTTTTATCATAAAATATTTTAAAGAATAAAAAATTATCAAATAAAGCGATAAACTATTCTAAAATTTTGCTTGAATACATTTAATAATTAATTTATATTTTTAAAATGTTTAATATTATTTAAGATACAATTTAGAAATTTTAAAGAAAGTAATATAATAAATAAATAAATTATTTATTCAATAATAATAGTATTTCTATTAATATTATATTTTTAAATAATAAAAGATTTATTTTATCATATTTTATTAAATAGTAGTGCACTAAATAGAATAGCCTAATGTTAAATTTTAAATAATTCAGCTACTAATTAATCAAAATAAGAGGAAAAAATCAATGAGCGCTAAAATAAAGTTAAATTTTTGAGTTAAATAATCAAACAAAAAAATAAGAAATGATGATAATGCTAATTTCTTATGAATTTTTATTAAATCAAAGAGCGCTAAAAATAATATTAAATTTTTGAGTTAATAATCAATAAAAAAAATAAGAAAAATGATAGTGATAATTTCTTATGAATTTTGATTAAATCAATGAGCGCTAAAGTAAAATTAAATTTTTGAGTTATAAATCAATAAAAAAAAATAAGAAAAGATGAGAATTCTTATGAATTTTGATTAAATCAAAGAGCGCTCGCTAAAAGTTATGTTTTAAATTGGTGAAGAGATTTAGATATATATAAATAATAAATTAAATTACCAAAATATAAATTCTGTAATTAAGTCTTATAAAATACTGCATAGAAAAATATATTGAATAAACTTAAGGCATTTCTGAAATTACCAAAAAAATATAATTGCTGTTTGTTAACTTAAAAAATGAAAAAGTCTAAGAAAGAGTTAAGACTAAACCTGCAATAATTGCAATAAAGTTATATTGCTTTATGTCTTAAGACTTCTAAGGCACATTTCTAACTGAGTGAGTTTGTAAAGATTCAGAATGATTAAGTTAATTCAGATGTTATTTCACTATAACAATTAGGACACGTTAAAGTTTATGATTCAGTAGAGAAAAAATATAAAATGCTAATTATATGTTTATCTGTAGATTTTGAAAAATATAATTAATTCTATCAAGAAGTAACTAAAAAGTGCATCAGAACAGACATTTACATGAAAATAATAGACCAATACTATTTAGATGAAGACAAAATGTTTTATGTTTTTGAAATGGAATATTTTAGTTCTACTTTGACTGAATTTAAGGATTAGTTTTAATTAGAAGCTAAAACCGTTAAAAAAATAAAGAAATCATTATAGAAATTTTATGAAAAGAATGTTCATATTTTTTATGAATATCATCTACAAGATATTCAATAATATTATGTAAACTTAAATGATAAGAAGTAATTACAAGTGAAATTTAATCTTATTGATCCAAATTGGAAGATCGAGTAATATTTAAAAAATCAATTATAGTTAGGCTATATAAAGTAGAATTTTAATGAAAAAAATATTATTTTATAGTAAAAAAGATTAGAGAAAGAAATGGAATGCGAAAAATAAGAAGAAAGATAAGAAATTATATACTCTAATGATGAAATACTCTAAATGTTCTAAGAATTTTACTTCAAAAAATGTATACAAAAAAGTAATCTGTTAAAAGTAATTTAAGAAAAATTTGAAAATATTTTAAAAGTTCACCCAATAGAAATGATAGAGATTATTTCAAACCATCCTTTATATGATGATTTTAAAGTTGTATACTCAAATGAGCATATATTTGAACTTAAGGCTAAAAAAAGAGGACAAACCATCATGTTGCAAGCACATTGCTTCTAAAATTTGCAAAAAGCTGAGGAAATTCTTTCCGTTTATACTAAAATATTAGCAGATAATAAAATAAGCTCAACTATCTTAGGAGTAGAATTGCTTGTTTTTGAAAAATAAAATTATATTTTAGTTGAAAAAAAATATAATAATCACATTCAGAAATCATATAATAATTTTAGCAAATTGAGATAGTCTGAATTTAAAGTTTTTAACTTTATAAACTTTAGTTATTAGCTCTTAGCTTTCAGTGATATACAAATAACTAAAATAAATCCATTGAATCTCTTGTTATTAGAAGGTGAATATCTTATTTATAACATAGAATAAAAATATTAAGAAGCTGAATAATATTTGTAAATAAAAAATGTATATGAATAATAGTTAGAAATTGCAAAAACCAATTTCAAAAAAATAGAAAGAAAATTAATTGTTGAAAAGTTCACTCTATCAAACTAAGATTTCAGTGACAATAAATAAAACGAATTAGAAGAAGAGAATTTACAGAATGATTAATATGTCAAACAATTAAAATCATAGAAAGCCTTCAAAATTTTACATGAAGAAATACCTTAACAAGTTTAGGAAATTCTAGATGATCCTAAATATATGAATTATACAATTGATGAAGTTAGTTTAAATAATTTTTGTACTGAATATATAGAAATTATTAATGAAAAGCTTAATGAGGCTGAAAAATTTAGATCTAGATTAGAAGAATAGAGTTATGAAAAAAGCCTATTTTAAGATTTAATTAAACAATTTTTTGAAAAAATAGCTGAAAATTAGATAGAGAGTGTAAAAATATTATATGAAAAAATAAGAATGGGATTTATTAATTACATCTATAATGCAGTTATTTAAGTACCAGGTAGCTATCTAAAATACTACATGGATTTTTTGATATCTAAGACTAATCTTAGAAATACAAAATTTTCTATAAAATCTTCAGAAATATCTTAAGTATTTAGCTATATTCTAAGTCTTTAAGTATAAAATAAAATATTTTAAATAAGCTCATTGAGATTGCCTGTAAATAACTTTTAAAACAAGGCATAGACACTTTTTTTAAAAAAAGATATACAATTATTTAATAAATACTAATTTGAAAATAAAGAAGAATTATTTAATCAAATTATAGTAGAAAGCTAAGTCAGTAATTAATATAAATCTTCAGATAATAAAAAACTATTTTAATATATTTAGATAATTTAGGAGCTATTTACATCTTAATAAGATCTTTTAATTTAAAAATTTATATTTTAGATAACTCAGTTGATCTATTAATTATAACTTGAAACCAAAACTTAATTTTTTATATTAAATCATTAAGGTTTAAATATAAATTAGATAGTCAATTAGGATATTTTATCGACCTAGTGTTGTCAATTAATTAAAAAAAACTAATTTTATTTTTTAGTGCTTGAATCCTAAGTATAAATTAAAATTTTGATTGTAGATCAATAAATATTTTATTTAATTGGATTTGAGAATTATTTTTTGGTAAAGTAATCAGAGCAAACATCTTTGCAACAAATAATTAATATGTAATTTAACTTTGAAACTCTATTCCTTATTTTTGGCGAAAATAGTTTCAATTATTTAATAGAAAATAAATAATTAGATGCATAGTCAATGTTTATTGAATAGATGTAAAATTTATAGTCACTAACACTCTAATATATTGACCTAGAATCATATTAATTTAATATTATATCATGCAAATAAATAATCTAACTAAACTTTGAACTTTAATCAATAAAAGGATATGATAAATTTGACTTAAATAACATAATAAAATAAATTGATTCCACATAGATTAATACAGTTTAAATATCTTGTATAACATTTGAAGGTTATGATTTTTACTAGTTACCCAAACTCACTCCTTTTTACAAGCTAAAAAGACTTGTATCTGTTAATTTAAAAAAAATTACTTTAGAAGATAAAAGAGAAGGTTAAGAAAATAGTTATGTAAGTTAAAAAGAGGCGTTTGATACAGCTATTTACGAATATATAAATTGATTTACTCATAATCATTTTCAAGAATAATTTTTTTAATTTCTTGATTTTATCTTACTAATTTAATTAAATTGTGCCAGTATTTTTAAAATATCATTCTTTTTTTTATGTTGTAGTTTTTTAATTTTAATTTTTTTTGAAGATTTAATTTGGTTATTGTAAATTTTATAAAAATAGTTTCAAATCTTATAAAATAATTAATCTAAAAAATTAAATTTTATTTACTTTTTATTTATTTTATAATAAATAAAATTTTTTAGTCTTTGTCATAAATAGATACCTATATTTTAATCAATTTTATAATTAAATAGTTTTTAAAATAGTTTAATTTTTTATTTTACTCTCTAAATTCAAATGTTAAAATAGTTTTTTCCATGATAAAACTAATTATTTCTTACAGTTTTGATTTATTTAATTGTTTCTAAATTATTATTTTTTAATAATTAAGTTTGAAAAATAAAATAACTGAAAATTAAACTTAAAATAATTACTATAAACCAATATAGAAATGAGTGAGATTTTGATAATTTTGTATTGCACTGGCAATGCTCTTAGCTCCATTTTCGCCAATAGAATTAGAACTAATAAAATATTAAATAATAAA
>JH720180.1:22189-49972 GCA_000231845.2 Tetrahymena malaccensis 436 | reverse complement strand
CTTATTGAATTCTAATTTATTAATTAACAATTTAAAAAAATTAACTTTTTAAAATTAAAATTAATTAAATAAATTTGAATTTCTATTTTAATTAACAAAATTAATCTATATTTAATAAAATATTACTATAAATTTAGTTTTGGATAATTAGTATTCATATTTAGCTATTAACCTTAAGCAAATCCTCCATATTGCATTCTTTTTAATTAAATTTAAATAATTATGATGTAAAATTAACTTATTTAAAGATAAATTTAATAATATAAATTTGAATTTCTATTTTGATTAACAAAATACATCTAATTAATAAAATATTACTATAAATTTGTTTGTGGATAATTAGCATTCATATTTAGCTATTAACCTTAAGCATAACCTCCGTATTACATTCTAATTATAAAATTTATATAATAAAGATAAAAAATTAACTTATTTAAAGATGAATTTAATTTAATCAAAATGTTACTATAAATTTGGATGTGGGTAATTAGCATTAATATTTTGCTATTAAACTTATGCATATCCTCCTTATTTAATTCTAAATCATTAAATTCGTAATTTTTAAGGAAAAATTTGTTTATTTAAAATAAAAATTTAATTAAAAAACTAAATTTATATAATTTTTAATACATTTGATTTTCTTTTTTAATTATCAAAATAAATTTAATATTAATTAAAAAATTACTTTTCATTAGGTTGTGGGTAATTAGCATTCATACTTAGCTATTAACCTTATGCATAACCTCCTTATTGCATTCTAATTTATTAAATTTAGATATGAAAATTAAAAATTAACTTATTTAATTTAATAAATCTTTAAATAATTTATAATTAACAAAAGATATTTAATAAAAATGTTACTATAAATTTGGCTGTGAGTAATTAGCATTAATATTTTGCTATTAAACTTATTCATATCCTCCTTATTTAATTCTAATTCATTAAATTTGTAATTTTTAAGGAAAAATTTGTTTATTTAAAATAAAAATTTAATTAAAAAACTAAAATTAAATAATTTTTAATACATTTGATTTTCTTTTTTAATTATCAAAATAAATTTAATATTAATTAAAAAATTACTGTTCATTAGGTTGTGGGTAATTAGCATTCATACTTAGCTATTAACCTTATGCATAACCTCCTTATTGCATTCTAATTTATTAAATTTAGAAATGATAATTAAAAATTAACTTATTTAAAGATAAATTTAATTTAATAAATATTTAAATAATTTATAATTAACAAAAGATATTTAATAAAAATGTTACTATAAATTTGGCTGTGAGTAATTAGTATTCATATTTTGCTATTTAACTTATGCATATCTTCCTTATTTAATTCTAATTCATTAAATTTACAATTTTAATAAAAATTAAAAATTTGTTTATCTAAAAGAAAAATTTAATTAAAAAATTAAAATTATATAATTTTTAATACATTTGATTTTCTTTTTAAATTATCAAAATAAATTTAATATTAATTAAAAAATTACTGTTCATTTGATTGTGGGTAATTAGCATTCATATTTAGCTATTAACCTTAAGCATTACCTCCTTTTTGCATTCTAATTTATTAAATTTATAAATAATAATTAAAAATTAACTTATTTTTTTTAAAGATAAATTTAATTTAATAAGTTTGAATTTCTTCATTAATTAACAAAATATTTTTAATTTAATCAAAATATTACTTTTAACATGATTGTGGGTTGTAGGCAATCATATTTTGCTATTGACTTTAAATATTCCCCATTCTAATTGATTTAATTAAGAAATAATAATAGAAAAGGATAATTTAATTAAACAAACAAAATCACTTTTTAATAAACAAAATATATTTGATTTAATTTAAATATTACTTTAAATAAGGTTCAGAGAAATTATCATTCATATTTTGCTATTGAACTTAAGCATATCCTCCTTATTGAATTCTAATTAATTAAATTTGTAAATTATTATGAAAAAATATCTAATTTAAAATATAAAAGTAATTAAATGTTAAAATAATAAAACAGTTAATAAATGTTTTTCTCTTTTTTAATTAAAAAATATATTAAATTTAATTAACAGATTACATTAAATTCTATTGTGGGTAATTAATATTCATATTTTGCATTTAATCTTAAGTATTCCTTCCTTGCTGTATTCTAATTTATTTAATTTTTAAATAAATATGAGAAATAAAATTATTTAAAAAATAAATTTTATCGTTTGTTTTATTTATTAAAAGATATATTATTTAAGAAAAAGATTGCAATTAATTTGGTTGTTGGAAATAAACAGCCATGTTTTGCTACTAATTTTAAGCACTCCCTCTTTAGTTGATTTGATTTAAACTTTAAATTTGTAATAATAGTTTATTTAGAGTGTTTTATTCAAATTTATGGTAAGTTATTTAACCATAAAAAATTTTTGAATTCAAAAAATAAAATTTTCATTATGTTGAAATTTATATTATTTTAGAATTTAATTTTGTTTAATCAATTAATTAATAATTAATTATTAATAAAATAAAAAAAAATAACTTACTTTTCTATTTAAAGCTCATTTTATTCTAAATTGTCTTCATTATACTCAAAATATTCTTCATTTTATCTTTAATAATTAAAAAATTTTACAAAATTTTATTTTAATTTTTAAAAATTATACTCAAAACTTAGAAGCAACTAACTAATGTTTGCGAATTTCTACTCTAACTAGTTTTAGAAATCGTTTGCTTATTCCTTTCCGATGTTACATTTACTTATTATAAAAATTTTTTATAAAATTTAGCAAAAATCAATTAATTAGATAAATTTATGAATTTCTATATTATAGAGCACAGAGTTTTAACAAAAAATAAAAGAAAGAAAGAAAAAACCTCAAATTTAGAGTTATTTTGGTTATTTTTTGAAGATTTTTAATGACATCTATTATTTTTTAAGCCCCTTCAAGTAAAATATTGTTATTCCTTTTTAAGCAAAAATTGGTTATTTTTATTTTAAATATTAATAAATTCAAATAAAAAAGAAAAATTTACTCTAACTTAAGAGATAAACATGAGATGCTCTAATATTTTTCAATTAGCTATGCCAATGCCTAAGCACCTTCTGAATTTATTTCGTTTTAACTTTTAAAATTATAAATATTTTTAAAATACAAATAAATTTTATATATAAAACAAGGCAAATAAAAATGTTATAAAATATAGTTCTAAATATTACCTCAAATTAAGATTCAACTTAGAAATCGCTTAAAAATCTTTAATAGAATTCGAAAACATCTTAATTCCCTGTTCACTAATTTAATTAAAGCTAAAAAAAATAAAAATTTTAATAGATTTAGATAAGAAAACATTAAAAAAATAAATAAATAAAAGCTCGTGTTTTACCTTAATCCAAGATTCAGCTCGATTATTTCTTTTTGATTTTCCAAAGCATTTGAAAGGGTTTAAAGCTTTGAATCACAAATATTAGAACCGCTATGTATTTTAATATTTAAAAATAGTTAAATAAAATTAGTATTTAAAATAAATTAAAATACCTCAAATTGATAGTTAATTTAAGTAAACTCTAATATTACTTAATAGCTTAAGATAGCATCTCTGCTCCTTTTTATGATAAATCACATCCTCTGATTTTTTATTATTTAAATTAGTGATCAAATTTATTTAAAAATCTTTATTAATTTAGAAAATATAATTTTAACTAAATTTACTTCAAACTTAGTGACAATTCAGTAATTTTTCTGCATTCTTGAATAGAACTGGTGATTACCTTAATTCCATGTAATTTGATATTACAATTGCTAATTTTAAAATAAAAAATAGATTATAAACTTGGTTTTAAGTTATAATAAAAGACTATTTAATAATATTTGTACTATGAAATAAGTAAGTTAGTAAATATAAAAATAAAATAAAATTAACATAAAGATTACTTTAAGCAGATATTCAATTGAGTTATATCAAGGTATTTCTTAATTGATCTGCCAATATCTTCGATTAACTAAGTACCAAGCTATAAATAACTAAAACAAACAAAAATAATCAGTATAAAATTATTCTTTTGCTTGAAAAAAATTTGAGTTTGAAAGGTGCTGGAGTATTTTATTATTAGAATAAATATTGATTTTATCTAGTATTACATATAAGTAAAGTTTATTTTAAACTTGCTAGATAATTTAAAGAATTGTTGTGTGAATTTCTTTACCTAAGATTTATGTCTAATATGTCATAATCGTAATCAGATGCTTGATAGAGGTTCTTCTTAAAATTCTTCCTATCAATAAATTATGTTCTTAAAGTATTCCTCAATTTAAGCTATTTAAGAGTTTTTTCATCCACATTAAACTAGTCTAATATCTAAAGTATATCCTTAGGCAAAAGTCTCTAATCTTTTTTGTAGTGAACCATTTTATAAACAATATTGTTTATGAAATCAATGTGCTAAGATGTTTATAAGGTCGGAATTACTTGAAACAATTCTTAAACTTTTAAAAGAGTCCATTCCATCAACGTAAGATCTCTTTGAAGAAAAGATTCAAGTATGAGTAATCCGATAGAGAAAACATCTACCTATAAAATTTATGTAAATTATATAATTAATATATTCTATGCATTCAAAATGTTTTAATCACTAAAATAGTGTAGGGTTTTTAGCTCTAAGCAACTTCTGGAGACATATATTTCAAATTTCCTTTGAGAGACTTTAATTAAATAAATAAATAAGTAAAATGGCTGTAATAAAAAAATAATTACGCTAACTGTTTTTTATTAGTATTTGTCGCTAAGGATCTTTGAAAGCCCATAATCGGCTACATTTTTTGTTGATTTAAAATCTTTTATACAACATTGATAATTAAATAATCTTACCTATCAAGAATTAGTTCTTTGATTTGCTGTAAAGGATATTATCAGGCTTAATATCACTATGAATAATACCTCTTTCCTACAATACAAGCAAGCCATTAAGCAATTGGTAAGCAGTTGCTTAAACCAACTTGATATCAAATTAGTTTAACTTGAGAATAGTTGTTAAATTACCTAATAATGTAATTATTATTAATATGCATTACAATTTTTTTATTTCGAAGAATTACTATCGCAAAGCTCTGTAACAATAGCTGCTAAGTTAATGTCATCATCCTAAATTTTTTCAATTATCTGCAACACATACTTTTCATTCTTGACCATTTCCAAAATTCCAATTTCTTTTTCGAATTCTTAGATATCTACTTTGCCTTTTGTATCTTCTTTATTTAGGATCTTAATTGCTACTTTTTGCTTTGATTTCAAAGAATAGGCTTACACAACCTAGGAAAAATCTCCTTTACTTAGTAACTTTTCATAACAGTATTTGTTTTCCAATAAGAAATCCTTAATGAGTTCTTCCTGAGATTTCTAAGCCTTTTTTATGCTTACTATTTAAGCGTTTTAACTATTGCTATTCATTTTAACTTATCTTCTTAATCTAATTATTGATATTCAATTTAGTATTCTTTTTTCTTAATTAAAAATAATTAGATTTGTCTAGATATGATCTATATATATTAATTAAATTCTATTCAAATAATGACCTTTTCAAATATACTAAAACCTCAATAGGCACACAAATTAAATAAAGATATATCTCATGTAATTTTTTTTAACTGTTATTATGAGTTATTATTGGATTGAAAACAGCTAATACAATTTTTTCTCTCTCTCATTTAATCAATAATGATATTAGAATATTTTGGAGATAAAGAGTTAAAGCTCAAGATAGATAAATATTTAATTTTAAAAAAAAAAGATTTGAGATTTAAGTAAATTTTATTTTATTGATCCATTTTTTTGTTTTCAAAAATAAATTAATTTTAATAATTTATTTATCAAGTTTTATTTATCTCACAATTTTTATAAGCAATTAAAAATATGTAGTATTTTTATTGTTTTCCCAAAAGTGATCCTTATTATATGACTTTAAATCTAATACTTAAATACATTCATACATAAATACATATGCAATTACCATTAAAAAAGTAAATATTAATTTTATTTATATATATTTTTACTCTATTCACTCATTAAATCTAGAAATTATTAGAGTTTTTGAAAAATTAACTTTGTATTTTATTATCATTATAACTTAGAGTTAATTGTTTAATTTAGTCCATATTTACATAAAATTTCTTAATAAATTTATAAATTGCTTTATTAAAATTAATTAATTTAAAAAATATCTAAAGTAAAATTGAATTTATTTTTTATAAAAAAAATATGACATTCTATTATCAAATTCATCAAATTATTTTAGCCTAAATTTATTATTTAAAGTCAAGAGTAAAAAATTTTATAAGATAGCATTTTACTATTTTAAAATCGTTATTATTTATAAACAGACCATAGCAAGAGACAATAATTTATAAGCAACAAGAAATTTTTTATTTTATTTTTAAAGTATTTTTTAAGTAATTTATAAAGAAATAAAAAGATATATTTAAATTTAAAAAAAGAGTACTAACATAAAAACATAAAATATAATTTCATGATATTCTAATATAAACAAATAATGATTTCAGAATAAAACTACAAAAGCCTTAAAAAAGAATTGTTTAATAATTATATGCTAGGCCTCCATTTGCTTTAGAAGAATAATGATAAATATGAGTTAATTAAATATTTAGAAAGATATTCTAAAACTGGTTAAATAAGTACTAAAAGAATAATCAAACTTTTGATTAATTTAAAAACAAAAAGAATTACAAATTGGACTCTCTATATGTAAACATAATAATTAAAATGCAAATTAAATTGATATATAGTATTTTATTTTAAATTGATTACTTAAATTTGCAATACTTGTCTTAATATTTCTAATCAAAATTGTTAAATTTTAAGAATTCAATAGAATTTATAATTAATGATTTTATACAGTTTTTGTGGTATATATATGGAATACTGCTGAATATTAACTTTTTTTATATTGTATCAGATATGGTAAAATTAGTAAAAATGATAAATATGGTCCTATAATAAAATTAATTATACGGTAGAACCCTAGCATTTACAAATGATGTGATTAAATTTTAAATTAAAATAAATATTTTTCTCGTAATTTTTTCTTTGTAGTTTAAGTTACTTTATAAATTTTTTTTTTTTTAAATTATCAACTTAAATTCAAAATTTAACTTAAATTACAGTGGTGATAGTAATATAAATTTTCTATTAAGTTAAAGTAAGTATTAAATATTAATGATAATTTTCAATTTATTTTTATATTTTACTATATTTATATAATAATAAATTTTAACTTTATAGTTTAATAATTTACATTATGAATATTATAAATATGAAATAATTATAGTTTCTATTTAACTATTTAATCTATTTTATTTTTTATTAAATGCATATTGTTTAAAAATTAATTCATGTTTGAAAATTGATTTAGACTATCATTACTTACTTTTTATTTATTTTGTAATGAATAATATTTTTTAAACATTCTTTACTTTCTTATTTACATTTATTACAAATAGATATCTATTTTTAATTCAATTTTATAAACAAATACTTTTTAAAATAATTTAATTTTTTATTTTACTTTTTAAATTAAAATGTTAAAATATTTTTTTCAATGATAAAACTAATTATATGTAATAGTTTTTATTTACTTAGTTGTTTCTAAATTATTATTTTTTAATAAATTTATTTAAGTATAAATTATAAGTTTTAAAGTAATAAAGTTTACAAAAGTTAAACAAATAAATTAAATTTAAGAAAATTACTCTAAAACAAGAGTCAATTGAGTGAAATTTTGATAATTTTATATTGCACTGATAATGCTCTTAGATCCATTTTCTCCAATAAAATTAGAACTAATAAAATATTAAATAATAAATAAATATTTGTAATATATGTTAAATAAAATTTCAATAAATAAGAGAAAAAGATAGAGAGAGTAAGAAAATAAATAAGTGAAATTCAATAACAAAGCCAATCAATAAAAAAAAAACAGTAATATTTGCAAAAATAAAACAAATAAAAATTAAATTTAAAAAAATCACTTTAAATACAAAGTCAATTGAGTGAGATTTTGATAATTTTGTATTGCATTGCCAATGCTCTTAGCTCCATTTTCACCGAAAGAATTAGAACTAATAGAATATTAAATAATAAATAAATATTAACAATACATGTTAAGCAAAATTTCAATAAGTTAGAAAGATAGAGAGAGTAAGTAAAGAAATAAGTGATAGTCAACAATAAACCAATCAATCAAACTAACAAAAAAAAGTAAAATTTGCAAAAATAAAACAAATAAAAATTAAATTTGAGAAAATTACCTTAAACCAAGAGTCAATTGAGTGAGATTTTACAATTTTGTATTGCATTTTCAATACTTTTAGCTCCATTTTCGCTGTTAGAGTTCTTAATCATTTACAAAATTCCAATTTATTTTTCAAATTCTTAGATATCTACTTTGCCTTACACATCTTATTTATTTAGGATCTTAATTGCTACTTTTTGCTTTAATTTCATAGAATAGGCTTATACAACCTAGGAAAAATCTCCTTTGCCCAGTAACTTTTCATAACAGTATTAGTTTACCAATAAGAAATCCTTAATGAGTTCTTCCTAAGATTTATAAGTCTTTTTTAAGCTTACTATTTAAGATCTTAAACTATTGATATTCATTTTAAAGTATCTTCTTAATCTAATTATTGATATTAAAAATTATTAGATTTGTCTTGACAAGATCTACACTAATTAATTAAATTCTGTTCAAATAATTATCTTTTCATATATACTAAAACCTCAAAAAGCATAAAAATTAAATAAATAGCTAATAAATTTTCTAAACTAAAATATTTTTTTTTAAATTATCAACTTAAATTAAAAAAAGCTTAAATTACAGTGGTGAAGGTAACATTAATTTTCTATAAATTAAAAGTGAGCATTATATATTTATTACAACTTTATAGTTTAATTATGATAATTTACATTAGTAATGTGCTTAATATAAATAGTTAATGTTTGTCTTTCACTATTTAATCTACTTTTATTTTTTATTAAATATTGATTTAACTTTATTTCTAAAAATATTTGTTTCTTAATTTGAAAAATAATATAGAAATTTATATTTTTTTAAATGTAATTTATATTTTAAAATGTATTTATACTATAATTACTACATATGAAATAAATATATAAATTTTCTATTTAATTTTTATTTATTTTATAATATATAATATTTTTTACACCTTCTTTACTTTCTTAATAACATTTTTCATAAATAGATACCTGTTTTTAAATAAATTTTATAATCAATACTTTTTATTTAATTTAATTTTTATTTTACTATCTAAATTCAAATTTTAAAATAGTTTTTTCAATGATAAAACTGATTACATCTTACAGTTTTCATTTATTTAGATGTTGCTTATTTAATTTTTATTAAAATTATTAAGTATAAATTAAAAAGTTTTAAAGTTATAAAGTTTGCAAAAATAAAACAAATAAAAATTAAATTTAAGAAAATTACTTTAAACTAAGACTGAATTTAGTGAGATTTTGATAATTTTGTATTGCACTGGCAATGCTCTTAGCTCCATTTTCTCCAATAGAATTTTCTCTAATTAAATATTAAATAATAAATAAATATTAAAAATTAATGTTTAACAAAAGTTCAATATAAATGAGAGAAAGAGAGAACAAGAAAATAAAAGAAAGTCAATAATAAACAAATCAATCAACAATAAAAAATAAAATAAATAAAAATTAAATTTAAGAAAATTACTTTAAATAAAGACCCAATTCAGTGAGATTTTGATAATTTTGTATTGCGCTGGCAATACTCTTAGCTCCATTTTCTTCAATAGAATTAGAACTAATAAAATATTAAAAACAAATAAATTTTAATAAAATTTCAATATAAAAGAGAGAATGAGAGAGAGTAAGATAATAAAAGAAAGTCAATAATAAACCAATAATAAATCAATAACAAAAAAATAAAATAGATAAAAATTAAATTTAAGAAAATTACTTTAAATAAAGATCCAATTGAGTGAGATTTTGATAATTTTGTATTGCACTAGCAATGCTAATAGCTCCATCATCTCCAATTTAATTAGAACTAACAAATTATTAAATAAAAAATTTACAATAAGCGTTAAACAAAATTTCAATATAAAAGAGAGAAAGAGAGAGAGTAAGATAATAAAAGAAAGCCAATAATAAACCAATCAATCAACAACAACAAAAAATAAAATAAATAAAAATTAAATGTAAGTAAATTACTTTAAAAATAGATAAAATTGAGTGAGATTTTGATAATTTTGTATTGCATTGGCAATGCTAATAGCTCCATTATCTCCAATAGAATTAGAACTAATAAAATATTAAGTATTAAATAAATATTAATACTAAATGTTAAAAAAAATTCAAAAAATAAAATAGAAAGAGAGTAAGAAAATAAATAAGTGAAAGTCTATTATAAACCACTAAATCAACATACAAAAAAACAATAAAATTTGCAAAAATAAAACAAATAAAAATTAAATTTAAAAAATTACTTTAAACCTAGCCTCAATTGAGTGAGATTTTGATAATTTTATATTGCATCTGCAATGCTCTTAGCTCCATTTTCTCCAATAGAATTAGAACTAATAAAATATTAAATAATATATAAATATTATCAATGAATGTTATACACAATTTCAATAAATAAAAAAGAAAGATAGTGAGAAAGTAAAAAATAAGAGAGCATCAATAAATCAAATAAGCAAACAAACAATGAAATTTGTAACAAAAAAAAACAATTAAAAATTAAATTTAATAAAATTACTCTACACAAAGACTCAATTGAGTGAGATTTTGATTATTTTGTATCGCGCTGGCAATACTCTTAGCTCCATTTTCTCCAATAGAGTTAGAACTAATAAAATATTAAATAAAAAATAATTAATAACAATGAATGTTAAATAACATTAAAAAAAATAAGAGAGAATGATAGAATGAGAGTAAGAAAATAAGTGAAAATCAATAATAATCCATTCAATCAAACAAAAAAAATGATAAAATTTACAAAAATAAAACAAATAAAACAAACAAAAATTAAATTTAAGAAAATTACCTTAAATAAAGATTCAATTGAGTGAGATTTTGATAATTTTGTATTGTACTAGCTATGCTCTTAGTTCCATTTTCTCCAATAGAATTTTCTCTAATAAAATATTAAATAATAAATAAATATTAAAAATGAATTTTAAACAAAACCTAAATAAATAAGAGAGAAGGATAGAGAAAAAATAAGAAAATAAATATGTGAAAGTCGATAATAGGCAAATCAATCAAATAAAAAAACAATAAAATATGCAAAATTAAAAGATATAAAAATTAAATTTAAGATAATTACTTTAAACCAAGACTCAATTGATTGAGATTTTGATAATTTCCTATTGCATTAGCAATGATCTTAGCTCCATTTTCTCCAATAGAATTTTTTCTAATAAAATATTAAATAAATATTAAAAATTAAATGTTAAACAGAATTAAAATAAATAAGAGAGAAAAAGAGTAAAAAAATAAGCCAAAGTAAATAAAGAAATAATGAATCAATAAATTATATAAATAATAATTTTCAATAACTTAAAATTTAGAAATAAAGACTAAAAATAATTAAATTTTAAAAGTAAAAAAAGTGATAAATTTTTTAACAAAGTCAATTAAAATATTTTTTATTTAATTATTTTTAATCTTATAAATTAAAATGTTCATAATTAGTTAGCAGTATATTTAATTAGGAACAATTTTATTTTTTTTAATAAAATCTACTTTAAAAGCTAAAAAAATAAATTACTGCAAGTTAATATGCAGGTCAATTAGGCTATTAAATTTTACTAAATTATCAGCTAGCATGTCGATTTCGTTTTCTTAAGATAAACAGGCATTTCTAAGTTTTTAGTGAATTAAAAATATGTTAAAATATTTTTAAAAATAGAATGAAAGTATATGAGAAATGTACTTAAGACATATTTTTAAATTAATGAATTTTTCACATTCTTTAAGCATCTTCAATATATTTATAAAAGAAAGATATGATTATTTTATTGCTTCGGTTTTTTATTTATTTTTTTTAATAAATAATTTTAGCTCCTTGATATTTTCACATTTGGCCATCATCTATTCATTTTCTTTTTTTCTAAAATTTAATAAAATAAATTTTATTAATTAATATCAAATTTTGCTGAAATTTGTTAAAGAATATAATGAAATCAAGTTACTTTTTAATAGAATCTAATGTTAGTATGTTAATATTTTTATAGTCTTAAAGAGACTTAACAAAATCTTTGGCATCTTCAATTGTAATTTTTTCCTTACTTATTAAAAATTTAATACAAAAGTTAAATTTTATTTATTTTTTAAAATTATTTGAATCAATAATAATCACAAAATTTATTTAAATCAATCTCATTAGCAATTAAATTTATATAAAATAAAAAAATTTAAATAAATACTTTATATCAAAGTAAATTTAAGTCTCGCTTAATGAAACAAATGTTATTTTTTTTGAAATATCTAGTTAAACTTAGTCACTATCCAAATTTTCTCTAAATATTTTATAAATCATAGATTATGTTTTTTGAATAAATTGTTAATTAAACTAAAGCAATTTAAAATTGATCAATATGACGACAATTTGTTTTAAAATAAAAATAATTAAATAATATATATTTTTTAATAACTAAGTGTATTTAATATGCTGTAAATATTCTAATTCAACATATTCTATATTAAGGCGAATTTTAATTAAGGAGAAAATTAATTAAGGCGAAAAAAAATAAATAATATTTTTTATTTTAGACAGTTTTAGAATGTTTAAGGTAATAAAAAAAAGCTTTTATAGTTCTTTTAATTAAAATTATTAAAAATTATTATCATTTTAAAATTATATAAAACGAAAATATACCTTTTAATATCTAAAAATTTTTTCATGTTAATTTTTAATTTGATATTTTTAGTAGTATTAAAATTTATATCTGAAAATAAAAATTTACTTTTATTTTGGCTTTGGTAAATCAAAAGATTATTTTTCTATTTCCTGTAAGTAATTAGATTTTGTATTTAGCTATTAACCTTAAGTATAGCCTCCATATGGCATTCTAATTAATTAAATTTATATAACAATAATGAAAAATTAGCTTATTAAAAGTTTAATTTAAATTAATAAAAATAAATCTCTTTTTAAATATATTTATAATAATCAAAAGATTACAATAAACTAAATTGCACGTTATTTGCATTCATATTTAGCTATTGACATTAAGCATATCCTCCTTTTTGAATTCTAATTTATAAAATTTACAACAAATAAGCTTTTTTAAAGATAAATTTAATTTAATAAATTTGAATCTCTTTTTTAATTTACTAAATTAATTTAACTTAAATAAAATATTACTCTAAATTTGGTTGAGGATAATTAACATTCACATTTATCTATTAACCTTTAGCAAAGCCTCCATATTGCATTCTTAATAATTAAATTTAAATAATAATCATTAAAAATAAACTAATTTAAAAATAAATTTAATAAAATAAATATAGATCTCTTTTTAATAAAAAAAATATATCTAATATAAATAAAATATTACACTGAATTTAGTTGAGGATAATTAGCATTCATATTTAGTTATTAACCTATAGCATAGAATCCTTATTGCTTTCTAATTAATTAAATTTTATCATGATAATGCAAAATTTACTTACTTAAAGATGAACTTAATTTTATAAATTTGAATATATTTTTTAAATTAAGAAAACACATATTTAATTTAATCAAAGTGTTACTATAAATTTGGTTTTAGGTAATTAGCATTCATATTTTAGAGAATTAACTGTTGGGGTTTGTTTTCGTTTAGGGAAAAAAAATCCAATTCCTCCATCAAATTTTCGCAGAAGGAAATTTATTTTTCCTACTTGCGTTAAAGTAAGCCCCCATTCTTAAAACTCTTATTTTTCTTTTTAACCTAGGCATATCTTGCATATTTATTTCTAATTCTTTATATTTATAATTTCAAAAAAATTAACTTTTTAAAACATAAATTTAATTAAAAAGCTAACTAAAATTATTTAACTTTTAATAAATTTGATTTTCTTTTTTAATTATCAAAATAAGTTTAATTTAATTAAAGAATTACTTTTTATTTAGCAGTGGTTAACAAGAGTTTTTATATAGTTATTAACCTTAAGCATAATCTCCTTATTGCATACTAATTTATTAAATTTATAAATAATAATCAAAAATTAACTGATTTAATGATAAATTTAAAATAAAACATTAGAATATCTTTTTTAATTAACAAAATATATTTAACTTGAATAAAATATTACAAGAAATATGGTAACGGATAATAAGCATTCATATTTAGCTATTAACCTTAAGCATAGCCTCCTTATTGCATACTAATTTATTAAATTTATATAACAATTATGAAAATTAACTGATTTAAAGATAAATTTAATATAAAAAATTAGAATGAATATCTTTATAATTAACAAAATATATTTAATTTAATCAATATGTTACTATAAATTTGGATGTGGTTAAACTTAAGCATTCCCTCCTAGCTGTATTCTGATTTGTTTAATTTGTAAATAATTATGAGAAATAAATTTATTTAAAAAATAACTTTAATTAAAAAAAATTTAAATTATTTAACTTTTAATTTATTTTATTGTTTGTTGTAATTATTAAAGTAGATTAATTTAATTAAAAGATTACAATTAATTTGGTTGTTAGAAATTAACAGTCATGTTTTGCTACTCATTTAAAGCACTATATCCTTAGTTGATTTAATCATCACTTTAGATTTGTAATAAAGGTTTATTTTGAATGTCTTATTCAAGTTTAGGATAACTTATTTAACAAAAAAAATTTTTTAATTGAATTTGAAATTTATATTATTTTAGAATTTGTTTTTATTTAACTAATAAATTAATTATTAATAAAAATTAGAAAAAAAAAATTACTTTTCTATTAAATTAAAAAGTTCATTTTATTCTAAATATTCTTCATTATACTCAAATTATTCTTCGTTTTCTTCAAAATACTCTTCATTATACTGAAAATATTCTTCATTTTATCTTTAAAAATTAAAAAATGTGATAAACTATTACTTGAATTATTTAAAATATTACTCAAAATTTAGATGCAACTAATTAATATTTGCGAATTTCTACTCTAACTAGTTTTAGAAATCGTTTGCTTATTCCTTTCCGATGTTGCATTTACTTATTATAAATAAAATTATGCATGTTTAAAATTTTATAAATGTTAGCAGACAAAAATTAATTAGAAAGATTATGAATCAAAAAAATATTAAGTGGCAGAGAGTTTTAATAAATATAAAAGAAAGAAAGAAAATACCTCAAATTCAGAGTTATTTTTGTAATTTTTTGAAGATTTTTAATGGCATCTATTATTTTTTAAGCCCCTTCTAGTAAAATGTTGTTATTCCTATATAAGTAAAAATTAGTTATTCTTATATAAAATATTAATATATTAAAGTAAAATAGAAAAATTTACTCTAGCTTAAGAGATAAACAAGATAAATTCTAATATTTTTCAATTAGCTATGCTAATATCTAAGCTCCATCTGAGTTTATATAGTTTTAGCTTTTAAAGTAATAATTTTTTTAAAATTAGAAAAAAATATTATATGTCAAATAAAATGAATAAAAATGTCTAATACAAAACTAGTTCTAAATGTTACCTAAAATTTAGATTTAGCTTAGTAATCTTTTGAAAATCTTCAATAGAGTTTGAAAGCCTCTTAATTCCTTACTCACTGATTTTATTAAAGCTAAAAAAATAAAAATTTTAATAGATTTAGAAAAAGAAAATATTTAAAAAAAAAAATAAATAAATAAATAAAATAAAAGCTAGTTCTCTCTCTACCTTAATCCAAGATTCAACTCTGTTATTTATTTTTAACTTTCCAAAGCATCTGATAAGGTTTAAAGCTTTGAATCGCAAATATTAGATCCGCTAAGCATTTTAATATTTAAAAATAGATAAATAAAATTAGTATTAAAAATAAATTAAATACCTCAAATCGATAGTTACTTTAAGTAAACACTAATATTACTTAACAGCTTGAGATAGCATCTCTGCTCCTTTTTATGATAAATCACATCCTCTGATTTTTTATTATTTAAATTAGGGATCAAAATTATTCATAAAAATCTTTATTAATTTAGAAAATATAATTTTAATTTAACTTACTTCAAAAGTAGAGACAGTTCAGTAATTTTTTTACATTCTTGAATAGAATTGGAGATTATCTTAATACCATGCACTTTTATATTACAATTGCTAATTTTAGAATAAAAAATGAATTATAAACTTGGTTTTAAGTTTTAATTAAAGACTATTTAATAATAAGTGTAATCAGAAATAAGCAAGTAAATATATATTTAACAATAAAATTAACAAAAAGATTACTTTAAGCAGATGTTTAATTTAGTTATATCAAGGTATTTTTTAATTGATCTGCCAATATCTTCGATTAACTAAGTACCAAGCTATAAATAACTAAAAATAATAAAAATAATCAATATAAAATTATTATTTTACTTGAAAAAAAACTTTGAATTGAATTAAAATAATTTAAGCTAATCTAATTAATTATATTTGCCAAATTTTTAAAATAAAAATTATTTAATTTTTTCTAAAATATCAAAAATTTATATTTAATATAATTTTTTTATTTAGTTTGAGCTTGAAGGGTGCTGAAGTATTTTATTATTTGTATAAAATATTAATTTTAGATAATATTTTATATATATAAAGCTATTTTCAACTTGCTAAATAATTTAAAGAATTGTTGTGTGAAATTCTTTACCTAAGATTTATGTCTAATATGTCATAATCGTAATCAGATGTTTGATAGAGGCTACTCTTAAAGTTTTTCCTATCAATAAATTATGTCCTCAAAGTATTCCTCAATTTAAGCTATTTAAGAGTATTTTCATCTACGTTAAACTATTCTAATATCTAAAGTAAATCCTTTGGTAAAAGTCTCTATTCTTTTTCGTAGTGAACCATTTTATAAACAATTTTGTTTATGAAATCAATGTGCTGAGATGTTTATAAAGTCGGAATTACTTAGAACAATTCTTAAGCTTTTAAAAGATTCCATTCTATCAGGGTAAGATCTCTTTGAAGAAAAGATTCAAGTATAAGTAATCCGATAGAAAAAACATCTGCCTAAAAAATTTATGTAAATTATATAATTAATATATTCTATACATTCAAAATGTTTTAATCACTAATATAGTATAGGGTTTCTAGCTTTATGCAACTTCTGGAGACATGTATTTCAAATTTCCTTAGAGAGACTTTAATTAAATAAATGAATAAGTGAAATGGCTGTAATTAAAAAATAATTACACTAATAGTTTTTTGTTAGTATTTGTCGCTAAGGATCATCGAAAGCCCATAATCAGCTATATTTTTAGTTGTGAATTAAAATCTTTATACAATATTGATAATTAAGTTATCTTACCTATCAAGAATTAGTTCTTTGATTTGCTGTATAAGATATTATCAGGCTTAATATCGCTATGAATAATATCTCTTTCCTATAATACAAGCAAGCCATTAAGCAATTGGTAAGCAGTTGCTTAAACCAACTTGATATCAAATTGGTTTAAATTGAGAATAGTTGTTAAATTACCTAATTATGTAATTATTATTAATATACATGACAATTTTTTAATTTAGAAGAATTACAATCGCAAAGCTCAGTAACTATTGCAGCTAAGTTAATGTCATCATCCTAAATCTTTTCAATTATCTGCAACACGTAATTTGAATTCTTGATCATTTCCAAAATTTGAATTTCTTTTTCAAATTCTTAGATATCTACTTTGCCTTTTACATCTTATTTATTTAGGATCTTAATTGCTACTTTTTGCTTTAATTTCATAGAATAGGCTTATACAACTTAGGAAAAATCTCCTTTATCCAGCAATTTTTCATAACAGTATTAGTTTTCCAATAAGAAATCCTTGATGAGCTCTTCCTGAGATTTCAAAGTCTTTTTTATGCTGGCTATTTAAGCGCTTTTAGTATTGCTATTCATTTTAACGTATATTCTTAATCTAATTATTGATATACTTTTTTCTTAATTAAAAATTATTAGGTTTGTCTGACAAGATCTACACTAATTAATTAAATTCTGTTCAAATAATATCTTTTCAAATATACTAAAATCTCAAAAAGGCATAAAAATTAAATAAATATAAATTGCCAATTAATTTTCTAAACCATTATTATGAGTTATTATTTTATTGAATATAGCTGATCACAATTTTTCTCTCTCTCATTTAATCAATAATGATATTAGAATATTTTTGAGATGAAGATTTAAAGCTGTAGATAAGCAAATATTTACTTTAAAAAATATAAATTTGAGATTTTAGTAAATTTTATTTTATTAATCCATTTTTTATATTTTCTATAATAAATTAATTTTAATAATTTATTTATTCAATAATTATTTCTCAACACTAATTTTTATTAATAATTAAAAATATTGGTATTTTTACGTTATGAACAAAGTTATCCATATTGAATGATTTTAAATCTAATCCATAAATACACAAATACATAAATACATATGCAATAATAAAAAAAAAGTAAATAATAATTTTATTTAGATAAAGAATTTTCAAAAGTTAAATTTTAATATTAAATAAAGTCAGTAGTAATAAAGCATTTTTTTATAGCAATATGCTATTTTAAAAGTTGCTATTACTGAAAAGCAAATAACCATTTATTTTAATTTACTAGTAATAATTCATTTTTTATTTAATTTTTCAAGTATTTTTAAAAGAATTTAAATTTAAAAAAAATGAGGGAATATAGGATATATTAAAATTTAAAAAATGAGGGTTATGACATAAAAAATAAAATATAATTTATTGATATTCTAATATAAACAAATAGTGGCTTTTGATTAATTTTACAAAAGCTTTCAAAAAGGATTATTTAATAATTATATAGCTGTTCCTAATATAAAAATTCCGCTGATTAATCAGCAAAATTAATGTTATATTTTATATTAAAAAATATTATTTAAGATAATACAGTTAATATTTTGGAGATATAATTTCTAAATATTTTTTAAGATTCAAAAAATCACTGTCTCAACTAACTAAAAACTCTAAGTGCTATTTATATTATTTATATAACTGTGGTATTTTGTATTTTAATTATAAAAATAAAGCAAATCAAATAGCGATTAAGTAAGATATCAAGACCATAATCTAATTATTTAAATGTTATGGTAACAAATTTTACTTATTATTTTATTGAATAATCGCAAGCACTTTAGGTAGTTATGATTATAGAATATATATTGATTTATTTTCAAAAATAATTTAAATTTGTCTAAAATTTAACAATTCTTTGAACATATTTCACTTTACTATAAATTTTATTTAGTCTTTATTTTGGACATTAAAGATATATTTCTTTCAGACTTTTCGAATTCCATAAATATTTTAAAATAATTGTGTATTTATCTACAAATAAATTTTCTTAAGTTTTGTCATTAAATTATAGCATAAGAGATAATAAATTTGATTAGCTTAGATGTTCTGCAATTTACATAAAAACCCTATCATCAATTTCTTAGATTTATTCTTAAGATAAACCTAAACGAAAACTGAGTAACTCTTCATTTTTTATAGCTGGAAGAATAATTTCATCTAAATAGTTTTATGTGAACTGATAAAAAGATAAATGAATACTTAATTCTTTCACTTTAAGTTGTTAAATTTATTCTTTAACACTAATAATTTTATTATTAGAAATTTCATTGTTACTAAGACCAAAATTGATCCTAATATTTTACATTGTCTGCAATAATTCAAACTCAATTTTGGGATTAAATTCTACTAAATTTCCATTATAAGTAAATGAAAAGCATATTGATGTATAATAATTTCTAATTTCTGTTTTTGCTTATATTTATGAATTTTTATTAGTAATTTATAATTAAGCATTATCTAAAGAGACTTAAGAAATAAAATTTTTTAACTAATCAGGGCAAATTAATAACTATTCACTAAAGCTCACTTATAAAAAACGTAAATTAAAAGCTTTGCTTCTTCAAAAATTTTAGATAACTCATCTAAAAACTCTTAGGATTGCTCATTGCTTTCTTATTATAATGTAAATTAAAAAAATTCCAAATATTTTTTGTTTCTTAATGAAGTCATTAAGAAAGCACCTGCTTTTTTAGTAATATTGTTATTCTTTTCAATATTTAATTTTATTTCCTTTAATACAAATAGTTAACTTATCCCTTCACCTAATTTCATAGCTCCAATCTCATTAATTTTACAATACTCACCAATAATAATTTAAAGTTGACTAAGATTCTTCATGTAGCCTAAACCTGTGCCTATTTCAGCTGCTCCTTCAGATTCAATTTAGCAACACCCTTCTAAAATTATTTGTAATTTTTAAAGCATTTTCAAATGCATAAAGCTGCTTCCAAGTGAAATTGCTGCCTATTTACCAAATTTAGTATCATTTTAAATAAAAACATTTAGATTTTAAAGAAGCTAACAATATTTAAATTATTCAAATAGGATGTAATCTGATTATAAAGAACAAGAATATAATTTCAAATCTAATTTAATTAACTGGCTCAAATATTTCATATTTTTAATAGGGATTTTTTCTAAGTCAAATTAACAGTTTTATAAATCTATATTTAAGTATTGTAGTTTTTTAAACTATTCAAAAGCTAAGGCTAAGTTCTTAAAAATTTATGAAAACTCAACTTATGAGTTCTAGTCTTGCCCTAAATTCCAATCATGGGATACTTTAAGTTCGTTAAGATTGGATAAATTAATAAAGTTTTCGTAAAACTTGGAAATTTCAAATACTTACTATCTTAGGCTTTAACCAAAAAATAAAAACATTTTTGTTAAATGATGATCAATTTTTGATTTCATTTCAATATTTTAATCAATAAATTGCTCATTTTCCATTTCTTCTTATGCATTTAGTATTTGTTAATTTTAAAATTTAATACTCACGTTCTTCAAACATTTGTTTTTGAAAAGCCCTTCCACAATTTTAGAAAACTCTAATTTAGGGATCACGAAATAACTGTCAAAGGTTTTTAGTTTTTTAAGTTTTGAAAATCCCTCATTTAAGAACTTTACACCTTTAGATGTTATATTTTCATCAATTTAAAAAGTTAATATATTTAGATCTATCAAATTTTACAAACCTGAGCATGCCTAACAAAAATGATACGAACCCGAGTCAGTGAATTAATAAGAGCCAAAATCTGCTGTAAGTTATTATAGTTTGCTTAATTTACCAATTCCATTTATGATATCCTCAAACAAAATCTCATTATTTTTAGGAATCTAAATTTAAAATTCAAGACTTTAAAGCTCAGATAAATTTGCAAAGTTTTTTTCTATACCTAATTTAGTATTAGCCATGTTTGTAATATTATTTTTTAAGTGCAATTATTAAAGATTACTTATGTTGCAAATATGCTCTATTTAATTTTATACAGTTTCTTAACTGATTTAATTACTTTAATAAAAATGTACTTATCTCAATTTGCTTAAATTAGAAAGTGATTTCGATAATAAAGTTAATTATGATTATTCATAATCTCCATATATTCAAGCAGTTAAAAGCTTTCTAAATTTGTTAAATAGGAAAGAGACTCTAAAATAGGATTTAATGCTTAAACATTAACAGAGTGATTAATTCCATACTGAAGCTCTTTAAGGTTTTAGAGACTCTTAATACCATCAATAAAATTCTCAATTGAATCAATTTATAACAAGTTTTATTTTTGCTATTAATTTAACTCTATATCATCAAAGTTTTGATATTAATTAAATCGCAATCTAACTATTAGCTTTTACAATAATTTTTGGTTTTAAAGCACTAATCCTAATTCTTGAAATTCTTATTCTAAAATCACTTAATTAAAAATAAATTTAAAGCTATTTAAATTGAGAAACTTTAAAGATGAGAAAGCAATCTATTCTCTATTTTGATTGGGAGGAGTTTGAATTAGTAACCATATATCCAAATTTTATAAACTTTTAATGTTTCCAATGCCTTAAATTATTTAATTTAACCAATTTATTTTATTGCTGCTAATTTATAAGTTAAGTTTCAGCTATTTTAGTTATTATAATAAGCAAAGTGATTAAAAAAGTTAAAAGCTTTTTTTTTGTTTATCAACATCGCTAAATGTTATTTACAAACACTCCATTTATTTATTATTTTAGAATGCTTAATTCAAAATATAAATTTATTCTTCCTTAATATTACTTTCAAAGATTGAAAATGATAAATTTCTTATATTTTATTTGTTTTAAAGGCAATTTATTCTTATATCTTGAGTTTCTTTTATTTACTTATCAAAAGAGTTAATTTCTATTTTTAAATCTTTCAAGTTAGGTAGATAAGATAAAGACTCATAATAATTGTTAGTGTGTAATGTAAAATTATTTCCTATACATTTTTCTAAATTTAATTTCTCTAAATTAATGAGGCTTCTAAAAAAAGTAAAGATTAAACAGATTTCGTTTTTATTTTTGAAATTTTCATTTAAACCAAGGGTAAGCTCTTTTAATTGGGTAATTTATGATAAATTAAATGTCATCTTTTTAATAAAATCAAAATCTTGTTATTTTTAATGTAAATTTAGGGACAATTAAGTTAAATTTTTAAGAGATAAAAGTGCTGAGAAGAATTCATCAATATCTTTTTCATGATTGTATTGAAAACTTAAAGATAGATCTAAACTATTTATCTTCTATAAAAAGTAAAGACCTGACCAGATATTCAATTTTTCCTCCAAAATATTAATTTAATACTCTAAAATTTACAGCTTCAACTCAATTAACTAAGGGAAATATTAAAGATTGTCAACAATATTCTTAACACAAGAAGAAGTAATAAAATTAGCATTTTCTACCACAATAGTTAGTTTTTTAAGATTTACCAAAGAAGAAATAGCTTACGCAAACTAATTCAATCCCTAATTCTCTATAAAGCACTATTCTCCTATTTCAACTTCTAATTCTTCTAACTAATTAAGCTTTCCTAAGCCTTTAAATAAGACTTTCCATCCTTCTTATTTTAAATTTGTGTTTTTCTAAAACGTTAACGATATTTCAGAAAGATGTTACATATAGCCCATGCTCTCTCCAACTTATTCAATAAATTCTTGATCATCAGCACATTCAGACTAAAATTCTAATTAAATCTTCTTTTCAGAGTAGTTTTAAAGCCAAAATATAAAACCTGCACTATTGTTAATAACTTTAATTTTCTCCTCAGCCATAAATTAACAACTCTGCTTAGTAAATGTAGATACAAGATTTTTCCTATTTATTTTGGTTTGATTTTTAATATTGAATTTATTATATTAATATTTATATATTTAAATCTTAGTATTTAATAAGACAAATATTCACTTATTTTTATTAATTTAAACATATATAAGAAATATCTATTATTTTCTTATAAAATAATATAGAAAAATAATATCACACTTTTAATCTAAAAAATTAATGTTATTAATTTAATCGTAAATAAGAAATATCTATTATTTTCTTATAAAATAATATCGAAAAATTATATCTCACTTTTAATCTAAAAATCCAAAATACATATTAATTTATTATAGCTATTTTTTATATTCTTTTTTAACAGCATTGGCAAATATAAATATTATTTAATATATTAAGAATCCCTATTTTTACCTTAACTTCATAAATGCTAATTCTACTTTAAGCCAAGTCTTTTAAATTTACACATTTAATCAAAACTAAAAATAAAAGAAATATCTTTTACTTTCTCGAAAGTTATAAATAAAAATGCTTATGCAAAAATTGATGATAAAATTGTATAATTTATTTAAAATAAAATTTAATTGGCTAAAATTATTTTTACTCATTTTTATTAAAAACATAGATCTTTAATTCCGATATTGATTTATATTTAACTTTTTAAAAATAGATATTTTTAGACTGATTTTAAAAATACTACTAAAGTAAAAATAATACTCAATTAGAATACATATAAAAATACTTATGAAATTGTGGATAAATTATTAAATCATTCTAATAATTTAGTCATAATAAAATATCAAAAAATTATATTTGCTAATTATATTAAAAATCTACATCATATAAATGTCTTGACACTTTTTTTATTAATAAAAATATTTATACATAAAACTAAAATAGTAAATTATTTAGTATTTTTTAATAATATCATATTAATATAGATCTTTTCTTAATGCGTTGCAGTTAAAATATTAGAAAAATGTAAATTAAATAAAGTCCTGCTTCATTACTTCTATATTCTTTAATAAAATTAACAAAATTAATTAGATTTATTTTGAATATCTCAAGAACAATAAATATAAAAGAAATATCTTTCTTTTAATTTCTTATCATTTCGAGGATTAATAATTAATTAGTATATATTAATTGGAGCAAAATCTAAATTATTACTTTGAAAAAATCTTTTATTTTAAGATTTTTAATACAAAAATAGTAAATCATATAGCATTATTTAACATTCTCATGTTAACATAAATCTTTCATTAATTAATATATACTGTTAGCTCTCTAAGTTAAGATGATTTTTTAATAAAGTCATAAAATTTTAGTTTCTAAATTCTCCTATCAAGAAAATTCAAAAATAATATAAATAAAAAGGAATGAACATTAATTATTATGATATATTTGTTAAATTGTCTTTAACTATTTAATCTATTTTATTTTTTATTAAATATTCATTTAAATTTTTTTTCTAAAAATATGTGTTATTCGATTTGAAAAATAATATTCAAATCTATATTTTTTAAATGAAATTTATGTTTTAAAATGTATTTATACTAATATTACTGAATATGAAATAAACATATTTATTTTTTTATTTATTATTTACTTTATAAAGAAATAATATTATTAAAACCTTGTATTTTCTTATTTGCGTTTTTCATAAATAAATACCTGTTTTTAAATCAGTTTTATAATTAATACTTTTTAAAAAAATATAATATTATTTACGGTCTAAATTCAAGTGTTAAAATAGTTTTTTCAATTGCAAAACTAATTACATCTTACTGTTTTCATCTAATTAGTTATTTCTATGTAATTATATTTATTAAATTTATTAAGTATAATTAAAAAGTTTTAAAGTAATAAATTTTGCAAAAATAAAACAAACAAAAATTACCTTAAATTAAGAACCAATTAATTGAGATTTTGACAATTTTCAATAGCACAGAAAATGTTCTTAGCTCCATTTTCGCCAATAGAATTAGAACTAATAAAATGTCAAATAATAACAAATATTAACAATGTTAAATAAAATTTTAATATATAAGAGAGTAAGGAAATAAATAAAAGTCAATAATACACTAATCAATCGATCAAAAAAACAAAAAAACAATAAAATTTGCAAAAAAAGAAATAAAAATTAAATTTAAGAAAATTACCTTAAAGCAAGAGTCAACTGAATGAGATTTTGATATTTTTTTATAGCACTGGCAATGCTCTTAGCTCCATTTTCTCCAATAGAATTATCACTAATAAAATATTAAATAATAAAAAATATAAACAATGTTAAAACAATTTTTATAATATAAGAGACATAGAGTAAGAAAATAATTGAAAGTAAATAAATAATATACCAATCAATCAAAAAAAACAAAAAAATAATAAAACTTGCAAAAAATAAATGAATTAAAATTAAATTTGAAAAAATTACATTAAATTAAGATGTAATTTAGTGATATTTTGATAATTTTAAATTGCAATGGCTATGCAATTAGCTCCATTTTCGCCAATAGAATTATTACTAATAAAATATTTAAAAAAAAATTAATAATGAATATTAAACAATATTTCAATAAATAAGAGGGAAACAAGATAGAGTTAGAAAATTGAGAAAAATTCAATAATAAACCAATAAATTAAACAAACAAAAAAACAATATAATTTGCAAAATTAAAACAAAAAAATTAAATCTAAGAAAATTACTTTAATGAAAGTTTGAATTTAGTGAGATTTTAATAATTTTGTATAGCACAGGCAATACTCTTAGCTCCATTTTCCCCAATAGAATTTAAACTAATAAAATAATAGATAATAAATAAATATAAACAAGACCTCCATCTCAATTATTAAATCTCAAGCCCAAAAATTCTATCTCCTCAAATAAATTTGAGGAGATAAAATTCTTAGGATTGAGATTTAAAATTGAGATGGAGGTCTTATTTTATTATATATAATATTAACAATTTTTTTTAAGAAATTTGAATAAATAAAAGAGTAAGATAGAGAGAGAGTAAAAATAAGTGAGAATTAACAATAAACCAATTAATCAAACAAACAAAATATTAAATTTAAGAAAATTACCTTAAACCAAGTTCTAATTGAGTGAGATTTTGATAATTTTATATTGCACTGGCAATAATCTTAGCTCCATTATCGCCAATAGAATTAGATCTTATAAAATGTTAAATAATAAATAAATTTTAACAATGTAGAATATAATTTTAATAAAAAGAGAGAAAGAGAGGGTAAGAAAATAATTGAATGTCAATAATAAACCAATCAATCAAACAAAAAAATAATAATAAAATTTAAAAAAAAAATAAATAAAAATTAAATTTAAGAAAATTACCTTAAATGAAGTTTCAATAGAGTGAGATTTTGATAATTTTTTATTCCATTGGCTATGCTCATAGCTCCATTTTCTCCAATAGAATTATCACTAATAAAATATTAAATAACATATAAATATTAGCAATCAATTTTAAACAAAATTTCAATAAATAAGACAGAAAGAGAGAGAAAGAGTAAAAGAATAAGTGAAAGTTTATTATAAACTAATCAATCAAACAAACAAACAAAAAAGCAATAAAATTTGCAAAAAAAAATAAAAAAAAATAAAATTTAAGAAAATTACTTTAAATTAAGAAACATTGTAGTGAGATTTTGATAATTTTGTAATGCATTGGCAATACACTTAGCTCCATTTTAGCCAATAGAATTTTTTCTATTTTAATATTAAATAATAAATAAATATTAACAAAGTTTAAAAAGTTACAATAAATAAGAGAGTAGGAAAATAAGTGAAAGTCAATAATAAACTAATCAATCAAACAAACAAACAAACAAACAAAAATAACAATAAAATTTGCAAAAAAACAAATAAAAATTAAATTTAAGAAAATTACTCTAAAAAAAGATACAATTCAGTAAGATTTTGATAATTTTGTATTGCACTGGAAATGCTCTTAACTCCATTATCATCTATAGAATTAGAACTAATAAAATATTAAATAATAAATTAATATTAATAATGAATGTTAAAAAAAGTTTTAATAAATAAGAGATAAAGAGAGAGAGTAAGAAAATAAGTGAAAGTCAATCAATAATAAACCAACCAATTAAAAAAATTAAAAAATCATAAAATTTGCAGTAATAAAACAAACAAAAATAAATTAAAAAAAATTACCTTAAATCAAAAGCAAATTCAGTGAGATTTTGATAATTTTGTATTGCATTGGCAATGCTCTTAACTCCATTTTCGCCTATAGAATTAGAACTAATAAAATATTAAATAATAAATTAATATTAACAATCTATGTCAAATAAATAAGAGAGAAAGAGTGAGAGATAGAGTAAAAAAATAAATGAACATCAATAATAAACCAATCAATCAAAAAACAATAAAATTTG
>JH720180.1:9396-21442 GCA_000231845.2 Tetrahymena malaccensis 436 | reverse complement strand
AAAGAAAAACAAATAAAAATTAAATTTAAGAAAATTACGTTAAATAAAGAGCGAATTGAGTGAGATTTTGATAATTTTCTATTGCACTAGCAATGCTCTTAGCTCCGTTTTCATCAATAGAATTAGAACTAATAAAATATTAAATAATAAATAAATATTAACAATGAATGTTTAACAAAATTTTAATAAATAAGAGAGAAAGCGAAAGAGAGAGAGTAAGAAAATAAGTGAAATTCAATAAAGAGATAACAAACGAATCAATTAAAATGATGAAATAATAACAAAATTTTCAAAATCTTAAAATTTAGTAAAATAAATTAAAAATAAAAAGTGAAAAAAGTGATAAATTTTTGAACTGAATTATTCTTTCCAAAAAAATGAAAAAAAAAATCCAAATTATATATTTTTATTTAATTATTTTTAATCTTAAAAAATTTAACAGGTTCAAAATTAGTTGGTTTTGTATTTAATTAAAAACAATTTATTATATTTAACAAAATCTACTTGATAAACTAAAAAATATAAATTACTTCAAGTTTATTTACAGGGCAATTAGGTTTTTAAACTTTGATAAATTATCAGCAAGCATATTGATTTCATTTTATTAAGATAAACATTGATTTCTAAGTTTTTAGTGAATAAAATATATTAAAATATATTTTTATATAAATAGAATGAAAGTAAAGTATATGAAAGATATACTTATTAAGACATATTTTTAATTAAGTGATATTTTAGCATTTTTTAAACATTTTCAATATATTCATAAAAGAAAGATATGCTTTTTTCTTAATTTCCTATTTACCATCATCAATAAAAAATTTGCATTCCAGTATATTTTCATATTTGACCATCTATTAATTATCTTTTTTTCTAAAATTTAATAAATTAAATTATATGAAATGATATAAAATTTTGTCCAAATATATTCATATAGAATATATTGAAATCAAGTTACTATTCAATAGAATCTAATGATAATATTTCAATATTTTGAAAGTCTTAAAGAACCTTTTCAAAATCTATAGCATCTTCAATTGTAATTTCGTACTTACTAATTAAAAATTTAAATCATGAATTAAATAATTAAATGTATTTTAAAATTTATTTTTTTATCAATCTGATTAAATTTTATATAAAATAAAAACAAAATTGAATTTAAGTAAATACTTTATATCAAAGCCAATATAAGTTTCGCTTACTGAAACTAATGTGATTTTTTTTGAAATTTCTTGTTTAAGGTAGTCATTACAAAATTTATCTCTAAATATTTTATAAATCATAGATTATATTTTTTAAATAAATTGTTAATTAAACTAAAATAATATAAAAATGATCATAAATTATTAAAAATAATTATTATTTTAAAATTTTAACAAATTTTAATAATTTGAATTTATTTTTTATTTTTAATTAAGAAAATGTATTTAATTAAATCAATATGTTACTGTAAATTTGGTTGTGGTTAATTAGCATTACTGTTTTGCTATTAAACTTAATCATTTCCTCCTTATTAAATTCTAATTAATTAAATTTATAATTTATTATGAAAAAATTTGTTTATTAAAATTTATTTATAAAATTAAAATTATACAACTTTTAATAAATTAGATTCTCATATTTAATTATCTAAATAAATTTAATTAAAAGATTACTTATCTTTTGTTTATGGGTAATTAGTTATTGTATTTAGCTATTGTTAACCTTAAGCATAGCCTCCTTATTGCATTCTATTTATTAAATTAAGAAATAAAAATGAAAAATTTATTTATTTAAAGATAAATTTAATTTAATAAATATGAATCTCTTATTTAATTATTAAACTATATTTAATTTAATCTAAATATTACTATAGACTTGGTTGTGGGTTTTAGGTAATCATATTTTGCTATTAACTTTAAATATTCCCTCCTTACTGTGTTCTAATTGGTTTAATTTATAAATAATAATAAAAAAGAATTAATTTAATTAAAAAAACAAAATCATCTTTTTCATTAACAAAATATATTTAATTTAATTAAAATATTACTTTAAATTAGGTTGTGGCTAATTAACATATATATTTTGCTATTAAACTTAAGTATTTCCTGCTTATTGAATGCTAGTTTATCAAATTTTTAAGTATAATGAAAAATTAGCTTATTTAAAAGATAAACTTAAGTAAAAATGAAAGTAATTTAACTTTTAATTAAAAAATTTGATTCTCTTTTTTAATAATATAAATAAATTTAATTAAAAGATTACTTATCTTTTGTTTGTGGGTAATTAGTTTTTGTATTTAGCTATTATTAACCTTAAGCTTAGCCTCCTCCTTATTGCATTCTAGATTATTAAATTTATTAATAATAATGTAAAATTTATTTATTTGTAATTTAATTTAATATATTTGTATCTCTTATTTAATTAATCAAATATATTTAAATTGATCAAAATATTACTTTAAACTTGGTTGCAGGTTTTAGGTAATAATATTTTGCTATTTACTTTAAACATTGCCTCCTTACTGTGTTCTAATTGGTTTAATTTATAGATAACATTAAAAAATGATAAATGTAATTAAAAAAACAAAATCATCTTTTGAAAAAAGAAAATGTATTTAATTTAATCAAAATGTTACTGTAAATTTGGTTGTGGCTAATTAGCATTATTGTTTTGCTATTAAACTTAAGAATTTCCTCCTTATTTAATTCTAATTTATAATGAAAAAATTAGTTTATTAAAATTTACTTATAAAATTAAAATAATAACTTTTAATTAAAAAATTTGATTTTCTTTTTTAATTATCTAAATAAATTTAATTAAAATATTACTTATCTTTTGTTTGTGAGTAATTAGTTTTTGTATTTAGCTATTATTAACCTTAAGCTTAGCCTCCTTATTGCTTTCTAGTTTATTAAATTTGTAAATATAAATGAAAAATTTATTTATTTATAATTTAACTTAATAAATTTGTATCTCTTATTTAATTAATCAAATATATTTAAATTGATCAAAATATTACTATAAATTAGGTTGTGTATTTTAGGTAATCATATTTTGCTATTAACATTTGATATTCCCTCCTTACTATGTTCTAATTGGTTTAATTTATAAATAATAATAAAAAAGGATTAATGAAATTAAACAAACAAAATCATCTTTTTATTTAAGAAAATATATTTAATTTAATCAAAGAGTTACTGTAAATTTAGTTGTGGGTAATTAGCATTATTATTTTGCTATTAAACATAAGCATTTTCAATTTATTGAATTCTAATTTATCAAATTTGTAAATATAATGAAAAATTAGCTTATTTAGAAGATAAACTTAATTAAAAACTAAAATAATTTAACTTTTAATTAAAAAATTTGATTCTCTTTTTTAATAATATAAATAAATTTAATTAAAATTTTACTTATCTTTTGTCTGTGGGTAATTAGTTATTGTATTTAGCTATTATTAACCTTAAGCTTAGCCTCCTTATTGCATTCTAGATTATTGAATTTATTAATAATAATGTAAAATTTATTTATTTATAATGTAATTTAATAAATTTGTATCTCTTATTTAATTAATCAAATATATTTAAATTGATCAAAATATTACTATAAACTAGGTTGTTGGTTTTAGGTAATCATATTTTGCTATTTACTTTAAATATTCCTTCCTTACTGTGTTCTAATTGGTTTAATTTATAAATAATAATAATTAAATATTAATATAATTAAACAAACAAAATCATCTTTTTAATTAAGAAAATGTTACTGTAAATTTGGTGGTGGCTAATTAGCACTATTGTTTTGCTATTGAACTTAAGAATTTCCTCCTTATTTCATTCTAATTTATAATAAAAAAATTTGTTTATAAAAATTTATTTATAAAATTAAAATTATATAACTTTTAAGAAATTTGTATCTCTTATTAAATTAATGAAATATTTATAAATAGATCAAAATATTACTATAAACTTGGTTGTGGGTTTTAGGTAATCATATTTTGATATTAACTTTAAACATTCCCTCCATATTACTTAAAGTTAGGTTGTGGCTAATTAAGATTTATATTTTGCTATTAAACTTAAGCACTTCCTCCTTATTGAATTCTAATTTATCAAATTTGTAAATATAATGAAAAATTAGCTTATTTAAAAGATAAAATTAATTAAAAATTAAAATAATTTAACTTTTAATTAAAAAATTTGATTCTCTTTTTTAATAAAATAAATAAATTTAATTATAAGATTACTTATCTTTTGTTTGTGGGTAATTAGTTTTTGTATTTAGCTATTATTAACCTTAAGCTTAGCCTCTTTATTGCATTCTGGTTTATTAAATTTGTAAATAGAAATGAAAAATTTATTTATTTATAAATTAATTTAATAAATTTGTATCTCTTATTTAATTAATCAAATATATTTAAATTGATCAAAATATTACTATAAACTAGGTTGTGGGTTTTAGATAATCATATTTTGCTATTAAATTTAAATATTCCCTCCTTACTGTGTTCTAATTGATTTAATTGATAAATAATATTAAAAAGTGATCAAACAAAATCATCTTTTTATTTAAGAAAATGAATTTAATTTAATCAAATTGTTACTATAAATTTTGTAGTGGCTAATTAGCATTATTAGTTTGCTATTAAACTTAAACATTTCCTCCTTATTGAATTCTAATTTATCAAATTTGAAATTATAATGAAAAATTAGCTAATTTAAAAGATAAACTTAATTAAAAATTAAAATAATACAATTTTTAATAAATTTGATTCTCTTTTTTAATTATCTAAATAAATTTAATTGAAAGATTACTTATCTTTTGTTTGTGGGTAATTAGTTTTTGTATTTAGCTATTATTAACCTTAAGCATAACCTCCTCCTTATTGCATTCTAGTTTATTAAATTTATACATAAATATGAAAAATTTAATTATTTGTAATTTAATTTAATAAATTTGAATTTCTTATTTAATTAATAAGGTATATTTAATTTAATCAAAATATTATTACAAACTTGGTTGTGGATTTTAGGTAATTATATTTTGCTATTAAATTTAAACATTCCCTCCTTACTGCATTCTAATTGGTTTAATTTATAAATAATAATAAAAAAGGATTAATGTAATTAAAAAAACAAAATTATCTTTTTAATTTAATTAAAATATTACTTTAAATTAGGTTTTGGCTAATTAACATTCATATTTTGCATTTAACCTTAAGCATTTCCTCCTTATTAAATTCTAATTTATCAAATTTGTAAGTATAGTGAAAAATTAGCTTATTAAAAAGATAAGCTTAATTAAAAATTAAAATAAAAAAACAGTTACTAAATTTTTTATCCTTTTTTAATAAAAAAAATATATTTAATTTTTACATTAAATTCTATTGTGGCTAATTAGCATTATTATTTTGCATTTAACCTTAAGCATTCCCTCCTTGCTTTATCCTAATTTATTTAATTAAAATAAATAATAATTATTTAACAAAAAATAAATTTTATCATTAGTTATAATTAAATGATTACACTTAATTTGGTTTTTAGAAATAAGAAGTCATGTTTTGTTACTAATTTTAAGCATTCCCTCCTTATTTGATTTGATTAATACTTTAGATTTATAATGATTGTTTATTTAGAATATCTTATTCAAGTTTATGATAATTTATTTAATCTAAAAAAAATTGTTGAATTCAAAATAAAATTTTTTTGGTGCTGAAATTTACATTATTAAAGAATTTATTTTTGTTTTACCAATTAATTAATAATTAATTATTAATAAAAATTAAAAAAAACTAACTTACTTTTCTATCAAAAGTTTATATTATTCTAAATACTCTTCATTATACTCAAAATATTCTTCATTTTATCTTTAATAAATAAAAAATTTAATAAATTATTGCTTTAAAAATTAAAAGCATTACTCGAAATTTAGAAGCAATTAATTAATGTTTGCGAATTTCTTCTCTAACTAATTTTAGAAATCGTTAGCTTATTCCTTTCCGATGTTACATTTACTTATTATAAATCAAGTTTTTTAGTTATTAAATTTCATAAATTTTAGGAAAAAAAATAAATTAGATATATTTATGAATCAATAAATTAAATAGAACATAGTTTTAATAAAAAGTAAAAGAAAGAAAATACCTCAAATTCAGAGTTATTTTTGTAATTTTTTGATGATTTTTAATGGCATCTATTATTTTTTAAGATCCTTCTAGTAAAATATTGTTATTCCTATTAAAGTAAAAATTAGTTGTTTATAAAAAATATAAATAAATTCAAATAAAATAGAAAAATTTACTCTAACTTAAGAGATAAACAAGAAATGCTCTAAAATTTTTCAATTAATTATGCTAATGCCTAAGCTCCTTCTGAATTTATTTTGTTTTAGCTTTTGAAATTAATAAAAAATATTTTAAAATTATAAATAAATTTTATATTTTAAACAAAGCAAAAAAAATTTCAATACAAAAATAATTCTAAATGTTACCTCAAATTAAGACTCAACATAGAAATATCTATAAAATCTTGAATAGAATTTAAAAGCCTCTTAATTCCTTGTCCACTTATTTTATTAAAGCTAACAAAAAGTGAAAATTTTAGCAGATTTAGATAAGTAAACATTTTTAATAAAGCTAAAAAATAAATAAAATAAAAGCTAGTTTTTTACCTTAAACCAAGATTTAACTCCTTTATTTATTTTTAATCTTTCAAAGCATCTGATAGGATTTAAAGCTTTGAATCACAAATATTAGACCCACTAAGAATTTTTATTTTAAAAAATAGGTAAATAAAAAATTAAATTAATATTAAAAATAAATTAAAATACCTCAAATTGATAGTTACTTTAACTAAATGTTAATATTACTTAATAGCTTAGGATAACATCTCTGTTCCTTCTTATGATAAATCCCATCCTCTGATTTTTATTATGTAAATAAGTGATATAATGTATTAAAAATCTTTATTATTTTAGAAAATATAATTTTAACTAAATTTACTTCAAAAGTAGTGATAGTTCACTAATTTTTGTACATTCTTGAATAGAACTGGTGATTATCTTAATTCCATCTACTTTGATATTACAATTGCTAATTTTAGATGAAAAAAAAAAAAATATATTAATTTTTAATATAATTATATTTAATAATAAGTTTAATCAGAAATAACAAGTAAGTAAATATAAAAAGTAAGTTAATAAAAAGATTACTTTAAGCAGATATTTAATTGGGTTATATCAAGGTATTTTTTAATTGAACAGCCAATATCTTCGATTAATTAAGTATCAAGCTATAAATAACTAAAAACAAATAAAAATAACCAATTTTAAATAGTTCTTTTTTTTGAAAAAATGTTTGAGTTTGAAAGGTGATGGAGTATTTTATCATTTGTATAAAATATTGATTTTAGATAGTATCATATATAAGTTAAATTTATTTAAACTTGCCAGATAAATTAAAAAAAATTGTTGAGTGAAATTCTTTACCTTAGATTTATGTCTAATATGTCATAATCGTAATCAGATGCTTGATAGAGGTTCTACTTAAAATTATTCCTATCAATAAATTATGTCCTTAAAGTATCCCTCACTTTAATCTATTTAAGAATTTGTTCATCTACATTAAACTAGTCTAATATCTAAAGTAAATCCTTAGGTAAAAGTCTCTTATCTTTTTTGTAGTGAACCATTTTATAAACAAAATCCTCTATGAAGTCTAAGTGTTAAGACACTTTTAAAGTTGGAATTACATGAAATAATTCATTTAGTTTTAATTGAGTCCATTCCTAGAATGTAAAATTTCTTTGAAGAAATGATTCAAGTATAAGTAATCCGATAGAGAAAACATCTACCTATAAAATTTATATAAATTATATAATTAATATATTTATTCATTCAAATTATTTTAATCACAAATATAGTATAGGGTTTTTATATCTATGCAACTTCTGGGGACATGTATTTCAAATTTCCTTAGAGTGACTATAAATAAAAAATAAATAAATAAATAAAATGGATATAATAAAAAAATAATTACACTATTAGTTTTTTATAAATATTTGTCGCTAAGGACCTTCGAAAGCCCATAATCGGCTACATTTTTAGTTCAATTAAAATCTTTTATACAATATTGATGATTAAATTATCATACCTATCAAGAATTAGTTCTTTGATTTGCTGAATAAGATATTATCAGGCTTAATATCGCTATGAATAATACCTCTTTCCTACAATATAAGCAAGCCATTAAGCAATTAGTAAGCAGTTGCTTAAACTAACTTGATATCAAATTTGTTTATCTCGAGAATAGTTGTTAAATTACCTAATAATGTAATTATTATTAATATACATTTATATCTTTTTAATTAGAATAATTACAATCGCAAAGCTCAGTAACAATAGCAGCTAAGTTATTGTCATCATCCTAAATCTTTTCAATTATCTGCAACACATACTTTTCATTCTTGATCATTTCCAAAATCCCAATTTCTTTTTCAAATTCTTAGATATCTAATTTACCTTTAGCATCTTCTTTATTTAGGATCTTAATTGCTACTTTTTGTTTTGATTTCAAAGAATAGGCTTATACAACCTAGGAAAAATCTCCTTTACCCAGTGACTTTTCATAACAGTATTTGTTTTCCAATAAGAAATCCTTAATGAGTTCTTCCTGAGATTTCTAAACCTTTTTTGTGCTTACTATTAAAGCGCTTGTATTATTGTTATTCATTTTAACTTATCTTCTTAATCTAATTATTGATATTCAATCTAATATGCTTTTTTTCTTAATTAAAAATAATTAGATTTGTCGAAACAAGATCTTTCCTAATTAATTAAATTCTGTCCATATAAATATCTTTTCAAATATACTAAAACCTCAAAACGGCATCAAAATTAAATAAAGATAAATCACCAATAAATTTTCTAAAATGTCATTATGAGTTATTATTTAATTGAATATAGCTGATAAAAATGTAAAATATTTTGAATTTCAAGATTTAAAACTGTAGATAAACGAATACTAAATTTAAAAAAATATAAATTTAAGATTTTAGTTTGCTATATTAATTTATTTTTTTTATTTTCTAAAATAAATTAATTTTAATAATTTATTTATTCAAATATTATTTATTAGCATCAATTATTATAAAATATATATAATTGAATCCTAAGATTCTCCCTTAATAATACAACATGCAATAAATTTATATTTAATTTATTTTTTAAACTTAAATATTATTAATATTATGCATTGCTAGAAATAGCAGAATCCTAGGATTCTACATATATAATTTAAAAAAGCTTTCTATATTTTTAAAAATTGATAAATTCTCATGTTAAACATCTGTAAATCAATAAAGAGGTTTTAAAAAAATTATTTAAATTTCAATTATCTCTCATTTAATTTTTAAATTGTTTGGCTCAATAAATAAAATAAATTTGGTATTTCCTTTTTTTATTATAAATATTTAAGAGCTAAGTTAAAATTAATATTATTTTTATAAGAAAGATATATTAATTATAAAAAAAAAATAAACTTTTAAGTAATTAATATTTTATTTTAGTATTTTTAAGCATTTATTGTAAAAACAATGATAAATATATTAATTATTGATTAATGGCAACCACTTTAGATAGTTATGATTATAAAATTTATATTGATTTATTTTCAAAATTAATTTAAATTTGTCTAAAATTTAACAATTCTTTGAACATATTTCGCATTACTATAAAATTTATTTAGTCTTTATTTTGGACATTAAAGATATATTTCTTTTAGACTTTTCGAATTCCATAAATATTTTAAAATAATTGTGTATTTATCTGCAAATAAATTTTCTTTAGTTTTGTCATTAAATTATAGCATAAGAGATAATAAATTTGATTAGCTTAGATGTTCTGCAATTTACATAAAAACTCTATCATCAATATCTTATATTTATTCTTTAGATAAACTTAAACGAAAACTGAGTAAATCTTCATTTTTTATAGCTGGAAGAATAATTTCATCTAAGTAATTTTATGAGAACTGATAAAATGATAAATGAATACTTAATTCTTTCACTTTAAGTTGTTAAATTTATTCTTTAACCCTAATAATTTTATTATTAGAAATTTCATTATTACTAAGACCAAAATTTATCCTAACTTTTTACATTGCCTGCAATAATTCAAACTCAATTTTGGGATTAAATTCTACTAAATTTCCATTATAAGTAAATGAAAAGCATATTGATGTATAATAATTTCTAATTTCTGTTTTTGTTTATATTTATGAATTTTTATTAGTAATTTTTAAATTAGAATTATCTAAAGTGATTTAAGAAATAAAATTTTTTAACTAATCAGGGCAAATTAATAACTATTCACTAAAGCTCACTTATAAAAAAACTTAATTTAAAAGCTTTGCTTCTTCAAAAATTTTAGAAAACTCATCTAAAAACTCTTAGGATTGCTCATTGCTTTCTTATTATAATGTAAATTAAAAAAATTCCAAATATTTTTTGTTTCTTAATGAAGTCATTAAGAAAGCACCTGCTTTTTTAGTAATATTGTTATTCTTTTAAATTATTAATCGTATTTCCTTTAATGAAAATAGTTAACTTATCCCTTCACCTAATTTCATAGCTCCAATCTCATTAATTTTACAAGATTCACCAATAATAATTTAAAGATGACTAAGATTCTTCATGTAGCCTAAACCTGTGCCTATTTCAGCTGCTCCTTCAGATTCAATTTAGCAACATCCTTCTAAAATTATATGTAATTTTTAAAGCATTTTCAAATGCATAAAGCTGCTTCCAAGTGAAATTGCTGCCTATTTACCAAATTTAGTATCTTTATAAATATAAACATTTAGATTTTAAAGAAGCTATAAATATTTAAATTATTCAAATAGGATGTAATCTGATTATAAAGAACAGGAATATAATTTCAAATCTAATGTAATTAGCTGGCTCAAATATTTCATATTTTTAATAGGGATTTTTTCTAAGTCAAATTAACAGTTTTATAAATCTATATTTAAGTATTGTAGTTTTTTAAACTATTCAAAAGCTAAGGCTAAGTTCTTAAAAATTTATGAAAACTCAACTTATGAGTTCTAGTCTTGCCCTAAATTCCAATTATGGGATACTTTGAGTTCGTTAAGATTGGATAAATTAATAAAGTTTTCGTAAAACTTGGAAATTTCAAATACTTACTATCTTAGGCTTTAACCAAAATATAAAAACATTTTTGTTAAATTATGATCAATTTTTGATTTTATTTCAATATTTTAATCAATAAATTGTTCATTTTCCATTTCTTCTTATGCATTTAGTATTTGTTAATTTTAAAATTTAATACTCGCGTTCTTCAAACATTTGTTTTTGAAAAGCCCTTCCACAATTTTAGAAAACTCTAATTTAGGGATCACGAAATAACTGTCAAAGGTTTTTAGTTTTTTAAGTTTTGAAAATCCCTCATTTAAGAACTTTACACCTTTAGATGTTATATTTTCATCAATTTAAAAAGTTAATATATTTAGATCTATCAAATTTTACAAACCTGAGCATGCCTAACAAAAATGATACGAACCTGAGTCAGTGAATTAATAAGAGCCAAAATCTGCTGTAAGTTATTATAGTTTCCTTAATTAACCAATTCCATTTATGATATCCTCAAACAAAATCTCATTATTTTAAGGAATTTAAATTGAAAATTCAAGACTTTAAAGCTCAGATAAATTTGCAAAGTTTTTTTCTATACCTAATTTAGTATTAGCCATGTTTGTAATATTATTTGTTAAGTGCAATTATTAAAGATTATTTATGTTGCAAATATGCTGTATTTAATTTTATACAGTTTCTTAACTGATTTAATTACTTTAATAAAAATTTACTTATCTTAATTTGCTTAAATTAGAAAGTGATTTCGATAATAAAGTTAATTATGATTATTCATAATCTCCATATATTCAAGCAGTTAAAAGCTTTCTAAATTTGTTAAATAGGAAAGAGACTCTAAAATAGGATTTAATGCTTAAACATTAACAGAGTGATTAATTCCATACTGAAGCTCTTTAAGG
>JH720179.1:62621-77059 GCA_000231845.2 Tetrahymena malaccensis 436 | reverse complement strand
ATCTAATTTAAATTCAATACAAATAATTCCTTTTAATATAATTAAAGCCTCCTTTATGGAAAACCTATCTTATGGAATGAATTAAGTCAACCCATCGATCATATACTTTAATTGCTTAAAATAAGAAAACTACTACCAAATAGTATTGTTGTATTGCAATGGTAAGTGCTTTTGGAGTAACAATCTACTATTGAAACCCTAAACCATGACGAAAATTAGATAACCTTTTTATCCAAATATTTAATTATGAGTTTAATCAATAAACCTATTAGTTTTTTTTTTTTACCTAAAGCAAAAGACTCACTCTTTTTTTATAAAAAAAATTGAAAAAAGTTTTGGTAAGAATAAAACCGATTACTTTTGGAGTTGGTCTAGTGTCTATAGTTAAACCTCTGTTCATATATTCTTCATAATACAAGTCGAAATCAGATGGTTAATAACATTCTGGAGCTTTAAATAAGTCATTTCCAATCTTTAAAAAGCAAATAAATATGATTAAGACTTAGATAAGATTATATGAATAAATCATATACGTGTTATTTAATTGCAACACCAGAAGTTTTAACAAGATTATCTGCCAATCCCAAATCAGCTATTTTCATTTAAATTAATTTGTTTATTTATTTAAACTTATTTTATTTTTCAATCTAAAAGTCTTACAGACAATAGCATTTCCATTGTAGTCTATTAAGATGTTATCCATCTTAAGATCATTTGCAACACTTTTTTTAGAGTGAATGTGCAAAAGACCTTCAGCAATATCTTTGGCATATTTGATTGCAGTTAATTCATTTAGTTTTCTGTCATTTGTTCCTTCTATGATTTCAGTCAGAGTTCCTATGAGATATTTGAATATCGCATTATTTAAATTAATCATTCATTATTTTTATCTTATTTTACCTTGACACTCATTCAGAACTAAGAAAATAAATTGTTTTCCTTCAATTTTGCGTAAAAGATTAACGACATAAGGTGAACCTTTACATTTCTCTAACTACTCTATTTCTACTAATGTTTAGTCGTAATTCTATTAGTGAAGTACTCCTTTAGAATCTCTAATAACATTGCCTTTAATTGCATATCTTCTATTTGTTGATTAGTCCTTGGCTAATAAGACTAATCCTTGCTTTCCTTACCCTAAAAACCTAAAATCAACATAACCATATTATGATAATTCATTTTTCATATTATCATAAACTTAATCTTGAATTGGATCAAGCTATTAATTTTCTTGGATATTCGAAACTTTTTATAAAATAAAAGAAATACTTACTAGCGCTTAACATATTTATATGGTTGAACTTATATTTTGCAATTTGTGATTGAGAAAGTGATAAAATTTGGATAATGAAGATGATTTTTTTAATTTGATGATTATGATGATTATTATTTATGAAAACAGTATTTACTTAACTTCTCTGGTCTATTAAGCATCTAGATGCCCTTACTTATATACATCTGCTTAATTTTCTACCTATTTTAGATGTGCGTAGCTAGCTACTACTTGGCTGCTTCTAAATTCTAAGAATTTTGAATATTGTAATTCATTTTTATGCCTAGTTTTACCTAATAACTTTCTACCTACTTTTCTTTCAAAATTGACTAATCAATTAATTAATTAAATATTACATATGTTCAGCCAAATTTCTTCTATTTTTAAAGATTAATTTTTACTAATAATAGACCTAATAATAATATATTAACTCATCATTTTTCAATTAGAATATTTGATCCACCCATCCAACGTATCTTTTTCTGATCCAACAATAGAAAACATATAAAAAATTTACAAGAAAACATAATAACAACTACTAAGAAAATGAATAAATTATATTTATATTTCAAACATATATTTAACTTTTCTTTCATTCATTCATTTTATATTTAGTTTCAGTAAAAATTGTTAGAATAGCTTGAGTTAAAGCATAAAGTATCATTATAAAGAAGATCATCTTTTTAACGTCGCTATTATTACTTTGAAAGAAATAAAAATGTCTGCCAACCCATAAATTGTATTTAAACTTAAAGAAAATCGAATATTCTATTATATCATAATTAATTTTTGTGAATTATTTTATCTGCCATTATCTTAAATCCATTTATCTCTCAAAATATTAGATTTTTTTTTCTCTCTAGGTTTAGATATTTTTTATTATGTGAAGGAGATTTATTAAAAAAAGATGAAAAAATGAGTAATTTTAAAAAATTAATTAACCTTTCAGCTGTTTCAACATTATTTAGATTTGATATATATCTGCAAACAAATATATCTCTTTGTTTTTAAAAATACTTCATTAAATAGACATTTTTTGATGGTTTTATTTACATAAATTCACTTTTACTAACTTTATTATTCTACTTATGATGACAAGGGCTTAAAAAATTCTATTTATAATAATAAATGGTACAAATATAGCCAAAAATAAATGAAATGTTGGCAACTCAGAAAATTAAACTAGTCTAAGTAAGTACTCATGAAATATCGTTTGATTGAGATTAGTTAATTTTTATTTTTCAAATAATGTTAATTTTGAAAAAAATACAAAAAAAATGAATAGTAGACAAAAAAATGATGACAATAAAATAAAAAACAGATGGTATTTTAAGAATGGTAAAATTATTGATTTTTTAATAAAAAAGCTGGATAGGATGTATTTTAATTATACCATTTCAACTATATAGAAATAAAAACTATTTAATATATTGTAATATGGCTTGGCATTATTAATTAAAGATTATTAAAGATCCATAAAAGAGGCTGAAACATTTAAGCTTGATATAAATGAATAAAATTTTATAAGTACTGTTATTATTCAAATAAAAGACTAATGTTAAGTATAGCTTTGAAAACAAAAATACATATCTTAAAAATGAAATTAAAATAGAGAGAAATATATGCGGTTGAATTATTTCTAAGAAAGTAAAATAAATATTGATGATTATATATATATATTAATATAAAGATTAAAGCCTCCTTTATTATTAATTATATGGTTTTATGTTTTATCTAATAGGTTAGTTTGGAGGTAGTTTATACTTGGACATTTGTTTTGCGCCGGAAGACCCATTTTCTTATATATTTTATTTTAGTTATTCTTTTTAAATAATTACTGTTTTAAAATATAGATAAATAAATATATTTTTTTATATTAGAAAATTTATTTTTCAAATTATCTATTCTATCTATTTTTGTCTCTTGTCTTTATCATAAAATAATATCTTTGACAACTAATCTTTTAGCTTTAAGGTACTTGCTCAATATTTCTAATTTGTTTGATTCATTAATTTTATTAAGCCTATCAATCAAAATTAGAGATAATTAAAAAAATAAATATTTAAATAAGTTTAAATTAGTAAAGAAAACAAATATTTTTAATTAAATTTTTACTAATAAATAAATTATTCTTTATTTTATTTAGTTTTTAATATCAATGTTAAAATAAATAATTAAAATCAAAAAGTAAATATGTAAAATATTATGCTAGTATAAGCTATTTTTACGATAAATTAAGTTTCAAATTTGAGAGATTAGAGCACTTTGCTAATCTAGAACCTAATATTGAGGCACCAGTTGCACCAATTTTATTGTCCCTTTGTAAATATTGAAGAAAATATAATTAGTTTGTTTATTAGTTATTTAGAAGGAAAAATGAAGAAAACATATGAAATAATTAATTAACGATTAAATTCTTGAAGCAAATGTTGAAAATTAAAAATATTATATGAGAATCAAAAACAAATAAATAAAAGAGTATTTTTATATCGATTTAGGTATTAAATTATATCATAATAAAAAAGAAATAAACTGTTTTTACTACAAATTAAGTTTCAAATTTGATATATAAGATAGTTCAGGTGTGAACCCAGCATCTCATTTATTCTAGAAATTTTGAAATTTTTTTTCAATAATTTTTTCAAAAATGATAATAAATTGGAAAGTTCATAATAGGAAATTTTATATTTAAATACAGTGACTGGTAAATATTTTAAATTTATTAAATAATTTTTATTTTACTCTAAATTTAAATTAGGAAGTACAATTTAATAAAAAAATGAAAGGAAATAATAATATGCCTTGTTAATTTTAAAAGCTGGAAGTAAAAGCTTTATTTGAAAAATAATAAAAATAGAAATAAATTTAAAACGAAAATAGTTCGTAATATTTTAATTAAAATTTGCTAAAAGATGAGGAATTAATTAAATAAAAATCTTTTAAAAGGAAGTAATAATTAATTTAATATTGAAACAAAAAGTCAGTTTGCGAAAAATTGTTTAAAAATAATACAAAAAAGAGTGTAAATTATTTTAAAATTACATTTATGGTGAAAGGTAAATAAATAAATTTTTAAAAATAGACCGTAAAGCTATCTAGCGACCTTAACTACTTTATTTAGGAGATACTCAATTTTCTTAAAATAAAATAGATTGTAAAATTCAAGCTATTCATTTTCGCTAAATACTTACAAAATTTAATAAAATAACTTAAAATAGATAGTAAATATTTTATATTGTTTTAGAAGTAAACTATAGCATATTTTTTAAAGTTCTGAGTAAATATTTTTTAAGTTTTCTTTTTAGCATAATTAAATTATTTCTAATAAATGATTAATAGCAAGACGTAATAATTTAGATTTTTGATTTAAAGAGCAAGTTGATTGAGTATTCATATATTTTGGAATAAATGAATAATAAATAGAAGGTAATATTTTGATTAATAGAGAATAAAAATATTGAAATAATGAATTAATTAATGTAAATACTCTAAAATTAGGTAAATTTATTTTGTTTTTTCTTATTTTAAATTAACTGATTTAATGTAATAATTAATTAACTTAGGCAGTAATATTGATTGTTCTATCAAATTTATATCAAATTAAGTAAATTCTAATACTAATAAAAAAGAAAATAGTAATCTTATTTCTTTTATGCTAATTAATTTAATCTTCAATTCCCTTCATTGTAAAATAGGATGTTAATAATTCATTATGTCCAGACAGACTAAAAATTAAAAAAAAAATTACTTTTAAATTAATAGCGGGTATTTTACTACTTTTTAGTCAGATAAAAGCCAAAATTACTTTTAATTTAATAATAGCATGTAAATAATATCTAATCATCTTTGTCTTATTCTTAAACAAATCTATTTTTATGCAAATAGTCTATAGTAACTTTTATTTCTTTCTTTCATTTTTATTTCCTTATTTTATTATTTTATAATAATATAGTACGTAAACCATATTATTCTTATCAAGAATATCTTTGTTCAATTTAATTTATTCAATATAGCCCGTAATTCAATTTCCCAAATAATTTAATTTGAAATTACCCACTTCAATACTAATTTACTTTTATATTCAAAATAGGTCTAGGTAATAATATTTTTGAAACGTTTTTGATTAGAAGAAAGATAGATTGATATTGATTGATTTATGCTGAATTAACTAATTAGCTAAATAACTTTCATATTTAAAAAAGTCTAATGTAATAATATTTTTGAAAGATTTTTGATTAGAAGATTGACAGATAGATACATAGATTGTTAACTAATTAACTAACTAACTTTTATATTCAAAAAAGGAAGTAATAATATTTTTGAAAGATCTTTGATTAGAAGATAAATAGATTGATGCTGAATTAACTAACTAACTAACTTTCATATTCAAAGTAGTAGCATGTAATAATATATTTGAAAGATTTTTGATTAGAAGAAAAAACAAGAGAAAGATGAAAGATTGGAAAAACTTACTTTAATTTAAAACATAGATAGTAACAAATATTTTTATTTTATTTTAAATTATAAACAAAAATTGAATATATTTTCATTTGTAAAATAGTCTGTAAATAGCAATTTAAAAATGGAGTTTAAAATATAATTAAAAAATAGGATGTATTTTTAAACTTGAGAAGAATTAAAATGAAAATAAATGTGAATTTATTTAAAATAGCGAGTAAGAAAAATATTTAAATTGCTATGAATAATGAGTATTTTGAATTAAATTAAATTTGAATACTAATTAGATAGTAAGATTGTTGAAGAAAAAAATCGAATTCATCAATCTTGTTTAAAAAAATAGCGAGTAATAGAAGTTCTTGTTATTTATTTTTCAAAAAAAAATTGGTTTATTTAAACTTTAACAAATAAAATAAAACAATTTAGGATGTAATAAATCTAAATGAAAGACTGAATTAAATTGGAATTTAAAATAGATTGTAATATCTTTTTTGGTTACAAGATTTCAATTAAATTAAAATTTATCTTAAAATACAAAGCTGGTAAAATTGAAAAATAAAATGAAGTGTAAAGAAATATTATTAATTTTAAATAGAAGGTAAACTTATTTTATAAAACTAAATTTAGATATAAATAAAAATGAAACATTAAATAATAAATAGAGTAAAGATACATTAATAAAGGAAATATTGAACTTAAAAATAACTTTTAAGTAATATTATAAGCATGAGAAGTAAATTTATAATAAAAGTATTAAAAAAAGATTTAATAAATAGCAGAGTCACTCACTTACTCACTATATTCAAGAAATGAAAGATTCAAAAAAGATAGAAAGAGAAAAAAGATGACTTTTGTTTTATAATGAAATAAAAATGTTAAAAAATAAAAATTGAAAATAAATTATAATTAGTAAAATGTATTTATTTATTTTTATATGTTTTATGTATTGTAAATTTAATTTTCTTTTTGAATTTTTTTTTACTGAAATATCTATTAGAGAAAATACATAAGACAAAGATATATTATTTTATTTAATTTAATATTATTATTTTCGCTTAATATTTATTCTGAAAGCTAAAAAAAGATTATTTACACTTGTCAACTGAAAAAAAAAATCTTTTAAAGAAAGTATATATTTTGGGTAATTTTTTTGAAAAAGGGAAAGGCTGTTAATTATTTAACTCTACTCATTTACAATAATTAAATTTAATTACATAAAGTGTAATTTGATTGATTAAGAAAAATTCTGTTAATCAATAAAGTAACTAAAACTCTATGCATACATATATAATATTAAATTCCTTTATTTTTAAATTCAAAAGTCAAATTATTATGTATGAAATATATTTTGCCTGAATATCATAAAAATTATATAAAAGATTATAAAAAATTAGGTTGAATATCTATATCTTTAATTACTAACTATGCATATATATCATTTTTTTACTGAAAAAAAAAAAAATTTTAAATGATTTTATTTTAAATTCTTATATTAAGTTTATTTAAATTTTTTAATAAGATTTATTAATATACATTTATATCTTCTAATTATGTTATGTGAAAAGATAAAAGCTGTTAATTAATTTAGTAACTGTAACTCTACACTCATCTACAATAATTAAATTTAATTATTTAAAGTGTAATTTGAATGATAAAGGAAAATAATGTTAATCAATAGAATAACTAAAACTCTATGTGTTTATGATATTAAATTCTTTTATTTTTAAATGCAAAAGTCAAGCAATGATGTATGAAATTTATTTTGCCTGAATATCATAAAATTTATATAAAAGATTAATTATTAAGCATATATATCATTTTTTTACTAAAAAAGATTTTTTTAAGGATTTTATTTTAAATTCTTATATGTTTGTTTTTACAGTTTTTAATAAGATTGATTAATTTACATTTTTATCTTCTAATAAAATTATGCTAATTTTTTTTGAAAAGGGAAAGACTGTTAATTAATTAAGTAACTGTATCTCCACTCATCTACAATAATTAAATTTAATTATATAAAGTGCAATTTGATTGATAAAGGAAAATTCTGTTAATCAATAAAGTAACTAAAACTCTTTGCATACATGTATGATATTAAATTCCTGTCTCCAGTAAAATAAAGATTCAATAACTACTAAAATAAAATAAAAAATTAAGTTAAAAAAATATGAATATATGATAGAATAAATAATAAATATAAGTTAATTTAATAATATATTTATTATTTATAAATTATTATAATAATTATTAAAACAATGTGAAAATAAAAGTTTTAAAAAAGAATTAAAAATGTCAATATATTTTTAATAAAAGTTTTATTTAAAAATTATTTTTATTTTTGAAAATATAAAAGAAGTAATATATATATTCATTTATATTTAGATTGTAAAAACCATATATTTATATAAGATAGATTATAGGAGACGCAGTGAGATTGTTTAATATTATAATTTAATCAGAATTTAATAAAGTTACTAGAGACACAGTGATATTATTCGATCTTGTATTTTAATTTAATTGCAATTTAATAAAGTTATTGGAGACGCCAAGTTTTATGTTTTTAATAAAGGGAGAAATTATAATTGATAATTATTACTTTCAATTAAAAAATAACCTAAAATACTAAAATTCCTTCAAAAAAGTCTTGTTAAAAACCACTGAAAAAGTTGTACAAAATAAAAATCATTAAACCAGCCAGACATTAATTAATTCTATGATACCTAATTAAAGTAGTAACAATTAAAAAGATAATAATAAATCCATACCTTCCTCATAGCCTTCACAAGACAAACCTTGTGAATCTGAAGACCAAACCTAAAAAGTTGAGAGAAAAAAAAGAATTTCAAAGCCTAAAACAGAGAAGTCTAAATAACTTAATAAGCTTTAAGTTAATTCCAAAACAACAAAACAATCTACTTTATAACCACAGCCTATATCTTAATAATCACTTCCTCCACAGTATAAACCTAGTTTATAAGCATTTTCAAACCCTCCATCAATGCAGTTAACGTAGTATTCAAGTTAATAAAATTCTTCTCTAGTCTATAATCCAGCCTTAAATATGACAAAAGAATAATTTTAACAATTTTAACTTGAAGATTCACTTGAAGAGATGGCAAAATAAAAGAAAAATAATAAGAAAATATACAATCTGGAAGAAAAATTAATTTTAGAAGTCAAGACTTTACATAAGCATTTCTAATTCAATAAAAATCAAGATTAGACAATTCCAATTATGGTTTCAGTCAAAACCTTAGACTAAGCTAATAATATGGAAGTTGAATCAAATATAATTGAAGGTAGGCCAAATATTGATTTGATTTGCGTGATTGATAACTCAGGTTCTATGGAGGGCTCAAAAATAGAAAACGTTAAAAATACTATTTTATAACTTATTGAAATTCTCAATCCAAATGACAGATTGTCATTAATCACATTTAATAATTTTGCCAATCAGTTATGCGGGTTAAGAAAAGTTAATACGTATAACAAAGAACTCCTTTAAAGCGTTACTAAGTCAATAAATGCTTGTGGTGGGACTAATATTACTAGTGGGTTATAAACGGCATTTGATATCTTACAAAATAGAAAACAAAAAAATTAAGTGAGTTCTATTTTCTTGCTTTCTGATGGACAGGATACTGGATCTGATATCAAAATAAGAAATCTATTGAGAACGACCAACTTACAACTATAAGATGAGAGCTTTACTATTCATTCTTTTGGTTTTGGAAACGATCACGATGGTCCACTTATGTAAAAAATTGCTTAAATTAAAGATGGCAGCTTCTACTATGTAGAAAAAACTGACTAAGTTGATGAATTTTTCATTGACGCACTAGGAGGATTATTTTCTGTTGTAGCCTAAGACCTAACTATAAAAATTGAAATTAATAGATAAAATGAATTATTTGGAAAATTCTTTTAAAACTCTTATGTCTCAAAGTCTTATGGCCACATGTGGAATGTTGTTAAAAAAGACTAAGAATTCATTATCAAAATTAATTAAATCTTTTCAGGAGTTTCTAAAGATTTCATCTTTGAATTGACAATCCCAAAATCTGAAATTAAAGGGCTTTAAGATTTTGAAAGGAATATAGAGACTATAAGAGTTTAATTAACTGCAAGTCCTCTTGATTAAGAGTAAACCAAAATAGTCAAGGAGAATAACTTAGTATTAACTCTGTTTACAGAAAGTGAATAAATAGCATAAGATTTAGAAATGAATGACAATGTTGAATTTAACTACATTAGAGTGAAGGCAGCTTAAGCAATAGAAGATGCGATGAAATATGCAGATAGAAACCAATACAACGAAGGACAAATTGTTTTATCAGACATGTTAAAAAAGATAGAATAATCTCACCCTAAAAATCAATCTAAGCTTTAAGTTCTTAAAGAAGATTTAATTTAATGTTAACAAAATGTACAGCCTTAAGTTTACTAAATGCAAGGCAGATTTTAAGCGCAATAACAATGCATTAGTCATTATAACTAATAATCCCAGGCAGTAAGAATGAACGACATATATTAATAACCTCTTTAAAGATAAATGGTCTAATAATAATAATAACAGAAGTAATAATAATAATAATAATAATAATAATAATAATAGCAAGTTTAGTAATTACCATAAAATTCACCTCAATATATAATCTAATAACCATAATAAGTCCAGCTACAACAACTATAGTAGTAGTAATAATAATAATAACAATATCAATAATAATAGCATTAACTAAAAAAATATTGAGTTTAATTATAATAAAAATTTAAGGCTTAATCTGCTAAATAGCTGATAAAAATTAACTAAATTCCTTTCAAATAAATAAATGCAATACAAAATTAATAAAAACATGAAAAAATAAAATACAAAAAAAAAATTACTTTAAAAAATAGCTAATTTAATTAAAGATACATACATAGATAGTTATTAATTTTATCTTGTATTTTAAATATTTGTTTATTATTTACATATATAATTCTATGAGATCAATCCACTATTTAAAAGAAAATATTAATTTACTTAATTTATTTAAAAATATTATAAAAATGTTATTTTTAAAATAAAATCTAATGAAAAAGGGTATTTATTATTCATGTTTTATAAATTAATTATTTTAATGAGGTTAATTATATAATATATCAACTCTTATTTCCATATAAAAAATTAATTGGATTAAAGCTCATCAAGTCAAAATTAATAATTGCTTTAAAAATATTTTAGCAATCAATTTTACACTCATTTATTTATTATTAATTAAAAATAAGAAATATTTTTATGAAAATTATAAATTAACCTTTTTATAGTTTTTCTTAAAGAGCATCCACTTAATATTTCCAAATAAACTTACAAAATTTATTAATTATCAAATGAGAAGGAAAACACTTCTAAGATCAGCTTGCTAATTATTAAGTAGGTAAGTAAAGTAAACATTTTTAAATAGTAAAAAGGTTTAAATTATAATTATTTTGACATTAAAAAATTTAATATTCGTTAAAGTTATAATTTAAATTCCCATGATTAATATTTTTGATATATCTTTGCTATTCTTACTTAAGTTTTCTTTTCACGTGGAATAGAATTTGAGAATATTTGTTAAAAGTTAATAGAATAATACAAGTATCTAAAACAAATTTTCAATTGAAACTATAACAAATTCAACATTAAATGAATTGATTAGCTAATAGAGGGATATTAAATAATAAATAAATGCATAAATAACACTTAGTGTTTAATTTAGAAATATATTAAATATTCTAATTGAAGATTTGGTAAGAATAAATGCAAAGTATATTTTTCAATAGCTTATAATTAATTAATTTATTAAGTTTAATTTGTTAGGAAATTAATTAATAGGTAAAAGTAGACATAAATGGATCAAAATAATTCAAATAAACAGGATTAGCAAAATACTTTGCAGAAGCTAGTTTCGCATATTCAAAATAGGAAAAAGATCAAGCAGATGTATAAAGATAAAGGCATTTAAATGCTCGATAAACCTGAGTTACTCAGTAAATAGCAAATCATCAATTTATATTATTATCACATAAATAAATCATAATCATCCAAAAAATATTTAATTTATGGCGATTTATGAGATAAATAATTTAGAACGTCTAGTCCACTTTTCCTCATTGATAATAAATTACTTATAATATAAATATAAATAGTTGCTGACATCGTGGATCCTATTTTAAAACCAAAAATCCAGGAACAATATTAATCAATGCAAGATGAATTATCTAATGTAGGATACTCTGAGTTTAAGTATTTAGGACAAGGAGCTCAAGGATTAGTCTTGTTAGCAAAGGAGAAAGAAACTAATAGGAGGTTTGCTATTAAAGGAATTCAAATTAGAAGTCCCAAAGGAAATCTTTATCAAGATAATATCGATTAAGCCAATCAAGAAATAGAAATGCTTAATAAATGCAAAGGATCACCTTATGTTGTCAAATTTTTCAAAAAAATCGAAGGAAATGAGTACATATACATCGTCCTTAATGAGTGCTAAGGTAGAAATAAACTTATAAAATCTTGCTTGCTTTTAGATTTAACTCCCTTCAACATTTTTAAAAGGAACTCTCATGCAAATATTTGAAAAGTATTAAAATTAAGGATTGAATGAAATTTCTGCTATCAAATACGCCAAAGATATTGCTGAAGGTCTCTATTTTATCCACTCCAAGATATGCATTGTCAACGATTTGAAATTGGATAATATTCTTATTGACTACAATGGAAATGCTGTTATTTGTACATTTTTTGCTTAAAATAAATAAATAGTTAATTTCATTATAAATCATTATTAAAGCTGACTTTGGATATGCAGATCATCTTACTAACTAATCACAATATTCTCTACATGAATATGTAACAAATGCTATTTAAGCTTTAAAATATTATTTTTTTACTATCTTTTTAAAATCAAAGATGGGAAACTTTTTATTTTAGGCTCCAGAGTGTTATGACCCATTAAAATACAACGAATATTCAGAAGAATACAAAAAATTAGGTATTAATGTTTAAACAAAACCCAGTAACAGAGTAATTTGTTTTAATTTAAATTTTAATAAAGCTATTTAAATTTTCTACTATTAATTTAAAAAGAGTGAAGCATGTTCTTTAGGTAAAAGCTTATAAATAATATTGAATTAATAAAGGACCTTAATGAATATTTATGAATGAATAGGATATCTTATATACACAATGATTACAGGAGTCAATTTTAATTTAACATTTAATAAACATAAGCCGCTGTAGTATAACAATCAATATTAGAATTTCATTTATAAGGAATAGCTGCAAAATATCATTGATGGATTAACTTAGTTCATTCCTAGAAACAGGCTGTCAATTAAAAATGCTTTAATTGTTTTAAAAGGAATTCTTTCATTTGAATTTTAACTAGATAAATAGTTTGTTGAAAAGATGCATGGCACAGATAAAGAATTATTTAACTATTTTAAATAGAAAATTGAATTTGTTCAAGATTTTGAAGATACTTTTTACCCAATTATGTAATTTTTTATTTTGGTCATTAATTATATTTACATTTTTTATAGTAAAAATGAATAGGAAATTATTAAAGAAATTCATTCAAAGGCTGATGATCAAAAACCTAAATAAGTTAATATTATTAATTGATTAAATTATTATTTTTAAAAAATGCTTAAAAATTGCTTATAAAAATCAGGAAGCAGTCATAGCAGAATTAAAATCCAAAGTGATTCAATTGGAAAAAGCTAATTCAGACTTGAAAAACTAATTGAAAAAATAAGAAAATGTATGGAAAAAGCATATAAACTTATCAAAAATAATATACAAATTAATTATTAATAGGAGGCAAAAAAATAAGATGATATCATCAAAGAACTTAAGCAATCTGATACAATTTTATAACAAAAAGCAAAAGCCTAGGAAAATACTATTGAAGATTTTAAAAAATAATTGGAAAAAAAGTTATATGAAAACTAGGAAATTTACTCTTAAATGTTTAATGAATAAGAAATTTTTAAATAGGAAAAGAAAAAAATGGAAGAAAGAATAGCAGAATTTAAATAGTCTGATTTTTATTAGAAACAAAAAATAAACGAATAGGAAAAGAGAATAAAAGATTTATAAAATTAATTGCAAAACAATATTTAAAAAATGAATATTTAATCTATGTAAAATCCATTTTTTAATAATTAACAGGCAAATTTAAAACAGGAAGCAGTCATACAATAATTCAATAAACCTCAGTAAAAAGTAGCTGAATAAAAATATATTTAGCCTTAGATCCAAAATCAGTAAATAATTTTGTTAAAAAACTTTAAAAAGTATTGATAATAAAAACAGGTAGTAAAAAATATTTTTTTAAATTGACATCTTGTGATGTGATAGATTAAACTTAATATTCGATTAGAATGTGAATATTTTCTTATCATTAAATAATATTTATGTCTAATTTCTAAATACAAAAAGCAAGTATATTTTTTAATTATTTTATTCTAAAAATTATATCTTATTTATTTATAAATTAATTTGTTTTTGGTTATTTTATAATTTAATTAATTATTTATTTTATATCATATAAATAGTTAGTAACATTACATTTAGTTTAAAATGCTTACTTAAGTATATTATTACAGCAAACAAAGGAAGTAAAATTTAGTATTATTTTTACTAATCAAATTATCAATCTCTCTAAATATACTAAAAAGG
>JH720179.1:23444-58421 GCA_000231845.2 Tetrahymena malaccensis 436 | reverse complement strand
TTAATTTGATGAATAATTGCTAAATTAAATTAAATTAATGAATAGCTAGTAAGAATTTTATTTGAAATTCTATGATTGTTAATAAATAAGAATACAAAATATAAATAGTTGGTAATAATTTTAGATGAGAATTGTTAGTTAATAATCTTAATTCATTAAGAAAAAAGTAAATATTTAAATTTAATATAAAATCTTAAAACAAAGTTGATATATTTAAACTAGAGTAAATATATTAAAGAACTCAAATTTTAAAGAAAAAAAATATTAAACTAGCCATCAATAGAAGACAGACAGTAATATTTTTTAAAAAAATTTGATATATTAATAATTAATTAGAATTTAATCAATAATTTAAAAAAATAGAGGCAAATATGATTGTTTAGATTGGAGAGTCACAAAATAATATAATATAAATCAATTAATTAAATTTGAAAATAATCAAAATTATTGCTGGATTCTTGAACGATCATTAAGAATAAAAATCTAACTTTAAATGAAATCAAATAACTATAAAGTCCTTTATGTTTTTATGTTTGTTATTAAATAAATTTACCTTCTAATTTTTTTTTTTGAACAAAATAATAAAATTATTTTTCATTTAGTTTTTTAATAAATGTTAATAAATAATATTGACATATAATTTTGTTTTTAAAATATGTGTTTTTATTTTTTAAAATTGAGCAATATTAATGTAATTAATTAAAAATTTATTAAAAAACTAAGTAAAGCTGTTCCTTATTCATATAAAACACAATAAATGCTTTTTTAATTTTTTAAAAAAGAATTTACAATGCACCAGCATTTCTTTAAAATGAATAAACACGAATTTAATTATTTATGAAAAAAAACTTTTTCTTCTAAATGCACTAAAATAATTTTTTCTTTTATATCTTTAATTCTTATATTTATATAAATTGTATGATGATATAATATTACATTTATAACTTTTATTGATTATTACTTTTGTTTTAATAAATTTACATTTTATTTTTATAACATTTAAAACTATGCTAATCTACAAACTAAATATTGTGAATACCAACCAGTTTATCATATTGAAATTATTTGATTAGCAATGTTAAGAGTATTTGACATAAAAATCCAATATAAAATATATTTAACTATTTAATACACCTTACTAATAAACCTAAATTAATGGATTCTAGATGCTTAATAAAATATTAGTTTAGGAATCATTCAATGATCTTTTGAAATAACAATCTAACATGTGGAGAAAATAAATTGAGACTGAGTAAAATTTAATTATCTAAATTTCTAGGAAATATATATAAGTACAAAATATATATTCATATTCTATGATGCAAATAAAATATATTAATATATTATTTACACTCTTAAACTACTTTTTTATGTACTACTTACAGGCGGTTTGATATAGAGGAAATAATATTTTTTATTAAATTTTTGTCAATTCTTTTCAAACTTAACTTGATCCTCATTTATAGCTTTTCAAGTGACTAAGCTGCCAAGTTATTCTAATAAATTTGCCCTTTCAAATTCGACCAAAAGTCTTCTATTATTCTGCACTCGGGAACATTAGCTTGATTGTCTTCCTTCTAAAAATACTAAATTTACTTTTCATTTAAAAAATTAGTAACTGACCTTGCATAATATGGAGAGGCTAAATTTAGCAAAAAGATATAGTCTCTATCTTTATGGTACTTCTTAATAACAGATAAAAGTTGCTTTTTAATACATTAATTTAGGTATATTTCTTAATTAACAGTGAGTACACTCTCTTAAAAATATGGAGAAGAAATTCCACTTGCTTAAATAAAAACCCAAACTAAAAGTTTTGATTGGTATTTAGTTGCTGTTTTTAATTTTACTTCTTAAGGAGTTTTAGAAACATTGTTTGAGTAAAGGAATTATTTCCGTTAATGTTGCCATGACTGAGAGTAAAATATGACGTGTCATCAACAATCCATTAGCTCTTTTTATATTTTTAAAAAAATATTCCACATTTTCTTTTTACTTCTATTTTTTAAGCTTTAGTGTGCTTAGGGATCTTAGCTTTCTTATGGTACTTTATATCTGTGTACTTTTGAAGAGTTTTATAGATCAGTCTGGAATGGAAATAGAATTTTCTTGAAGCTTACTATTAAGATATCTTTTTATGGAAATTAAACATTTTTGTGAGTTTTTTAATATTTTATGGAGTCATAATTTGAGCAATTTTCCCACTTCCAGAAATTATTTTCACTGTAATTTCATCTTCATGACGCTTAATGACTCTAAAGCTAGTAGTAAAAAAAATGATAATATGTGTAGAGTTTTCTCTTAGATTAATTTAGATATATAATAATCTTTTATTCTCTCTCTTAACTACTCTTATTTTGAGGGTATTTTCAGAGTCATGGAACTTTTTAGCTAAATTATTTTTTTAATTTGGTTAATTATAAACCAAATATTATAAACCGATCTTATTTTAAGAGTGTCTGCTCTGCTCTTAATTAGCACCTAAAAATTATTAATTATTTACTCAGTCTCGTTATAATTTCTCCACCCATTATATGAGAGATACCACCTTTTTTTTAAATATAGATGATGAAACCACCCATTTTTTCCATAAAATTAATTATTAAAGTAACCCTAAATACATATTTGATTTCAATAACTCTTTTAATTAGTAGATTTTAAAATGTTCTTCTTAAAAACACATAATTTTTATTTTCTATTAGATTAAAATATCATCTTTTAAATCTTGATTAATATTAAATATGAGAATTTATTTAATGGTTTTTTTACTGACTACTATGTATCTCTTAATTATTTTTTCAATGGTATATTTATCAATCCAAAAGTGAAGAATCAATTCATTATTTCCATATTTTTGAGCAATTTCTGATACATTATTAGAATTAATAACTTTTAAAATGATCTTTCATTTATCTTCATTTGTTAGACTTTCATTTAGTTCCATTTTAGAATTCTTAAGGTCCTTTTAAATTTTATTGAGTCACTCAATCATTTGTTCATAATTAAACTCTAAAAGTTATTATGCTAAATCTTTATTTTGAATTAGATCTGTTTTTATCTTCTCTTTAAAATAATTAATTTAACTTCTTTTCTTAATTTTTTTATATTTATTATACAGACTCAGATCACATGTAGCAATTTGCCGTCCTGTGAATCCTATTTAGTGGTTAAAATTCGAAAAGCACATAAATCAGCTTTTTAAGAAAATTCGCAGTTCTCAACTAAGTTAAAAATGGGAACTTAGGGTAAAAAATGATAAGTATTGAGCATGTATATGATATTAATCCACTAAATAATAGTATATATTTAGGGAAATAAATGAAATTACTTAATTTTAAAATAGATGTACTTATTATTTCTTTGCTATAAAGATTATTTACAAGAATAAACAAACATTACAAATTAAATTAATTAACAATATTTAAAATAAATTAATTTTATCTAAACTAAATTATTTACTTTAAATAATGAAAATTTCAATAAAATAGAAAGTTTCTTAACTAGAATATCTGGTAAAACTCTATCATTTAATAATAAATGTTTTTATTATTGGCTCTTATGAAATGTTTAATGAAAATTTCTATGTAGCTGATTCAAATAATTTAATGGAAAGATGCATACTCACATAATCACTAATTAATTTATTATTTAAATTATAATTAATTAGAAAATATGTATCCATTTAGATTAGATTATACTAATCCAAACGACTAGATGTTTCAAAATTAAGTTTGGCTATTTAATAATTATTATCAATTTTATTTCTATCAATTTCTCAATTGAAAATTAATTGTGCTACTTTTTTATCACAATATTTATCTTTTTATTTTAATAGATTATATATTAATCGGATGATAATATTAACCAGCCTCAGAGGAGTCTTTCCATTCTTATCACTTATATTATAATGGAAAGTTGAATTTAATTTTTAAGCCTGATTTTTATACAAATATGAATATAAGCTATTAAAGTTGAGGGAATTTAATTACCACTTAATAATTAATTAATTCACATCAAAAGTTAAGTAAAAAATAATTAGGATAAAGTAGAGATAAATGGATCAAAATATGTAGCAAAAAGCTTAGAAATAAGTTTAAGTAGAATAGAAGCTACTCACGCATATTGAAAATAGGAAAGATATCAGGCAGATGTATAAGGATAAAGGTATTTAGATGCTTGATAAACCTGAATTAGTGTGTAAATTGCATTTAATTGATTTAGATTATTTTTAATTAGATTTTTAGATCTTATTGATCATTATGCTAGATTTATCACAATCTAAAAACTTAAAAGAATATTATCATAATATTAAATTAAATCTATTATTTTTTTCTTAAAAATAACTAAAAGTTTCAGATATCTAAGATCCCCAGCTATAACTAAGCTCAAATTAGACTTACTAAATTATGATTAGTGAATTATCAAAACAAAATTATGTTGATTTTAGGTTTTTAGGAGAGGGAGCACAAGGATTAGTCTTATTAGCTAAAGAAAAGAATACTAACAGGAGATATGCTATTAAGGGAGTTCAAATTAGAGACATTTAAGGTAATAATTATGATGAAAACATCAAATAGGTATAAAAAGAGATAGAAATGCTTAGCAAATGCAAAGGTTCTCCATATGTTGTCAATATGTTAGGATAAATAGAAGGAAATTTATTTATATATCTTATCCTAAGTGAATGCTAAGGTAAAAAAATTTTATTTAAATATCATATTTAGAAAAAAAATTGCTATTAAAAGGAACTCTGAAGCAAATCTTTAACCAGAATAATTAGAAGTTAAATGAGTTAACTGCAATCAAATATGCTAAAGACATAGCAGAAGGACTTTATTTCATTTACACTAAAAATTGTGTTATAAATGATCTGAAAATGGACAATATTTTAATTGACTATAATGGGAACGCTGTCATTTGTAAATATTCAAATAAAATTTATTTTAAGATTTCATTTTATTTAAAAAATAATATTACAAATAAGCTGATTTTGGGTTTGCAGAGAAGTTAACTAAAAAATCGGGATATGCTATAAATGAATATGTTACTTATTTAAATAAAATAATTAGTTAGTTATTTATTTTTTGAATATTAATAAATTTAGCAAATAAATGTCTTATTTAAGGCACCAGAATGTTATGATGAAGAAGAACTTAAAACATATGCTGAAGAATATGCCAAACTAGGTTAAGAAGTAAAGAAAGAACCAAGCAATAGAGTAATTAATTTTATAGTAAATATTATATTAATAATTTTTATATAAATTATAAAAGAGCGATGCTTGCTCTTTGGGTAACTAATTAATAGTAAAATAAATCTTCTCATCAATGTTCGGTTTTATTTAAAAAAATAGGTTACATCATATATACTATGGTCTAAGGAATACATACTAAACTTATATTTAACAAGCATAAACCGCTAAAATATAGCAGCGATTTCGAAAATTTTAAGTATTAGAAATTGCTCTAATTTATCATTGATGGATTAACAAAGTTTGTTCCAAGAGAAAGATTACATATTATGGATGCTTTAATTATATTAAAAGGAATTATTTCATTTGAATTCAAATTAGATAGCAAGTTTATTGAAGTGATGGATGGAGCAGGAGATCAGAATGAAATAAATGAATTAAAAAAGGAAGTTGAGTTCGTCTAAAATTTTTCAAATAAGTTTTATCCTATTATGTAATTTATTTTTTGAAAAAAGTCATTTTAACTTTTTATAGTAAAAATGAATAGCAATTAATGAAGGAACTAAACTTAAATATCAATGAACATCAAAAATACCAAGTTAACTTTCAAAATGATAATCATATGGGCTAAATATTTTTTTTATAAAATTAATTAGGAAAATCTTATGGCATAATTAGAAAAATAAAATTTTTCATAAAAATAGGAAATTTAGAATTAAGAAGAAAGAATTAAAAACCTACAATAGAAACTTCAACTCTAAGTATTCCAAAGAGCATTTAATTTCTTAAATTTACCAATTAAAAACTTTTATTTCAATAGGAAGTACTCATAGCACAATTAAAGCAGTCAAATTTTTAGTAAAAATAGGAAAACTAGGAGTTAAATATCAAAGCTCAGCCAAATGATTAGCATATCAATCAATTAGTAAATTAAAAAATTTAATCTAATAAATGTTTGAAATAAATAATTAAATATTTTTAGGATATTACAATTCAGGAAGTAATTTATCAAAAATAAAACTGTTTGAATAAATATAAATTATAAATTAAAAGGAAAATTCACTCGATCTACATTTAAATTTACTACCAGAAAACAATAGAGTTTAGATTTAGAAGTAAATTTAGAATGGAATATTTTATTAAAATCACTTTAAATTCAAACTCTTTAATTTATAAAATATTAATTGCTAATTATGATTCATAGTTTGTAAAATTTATTAACTTATGCTCATCAAAAGTCTTTTTTTTTTTAAAAAAAGTCTTAATAAAGAAATTTTAATTTTACAGATAATGTGTTTAAAGTATCTTTTATAATATTTTTAACAAAAACTATTTTTTATATATTTTTAAGAATATATCACAAATCAACTGAGCCAGATACTTTAAACTAATTATCTGTATCAAAAACTTTATATTAATTAATTAGCAAGTTTTTTACTTTTAGAAGAATTTTCTTTTCTTGAATGAACTGGTTTCTTTATATTTTTAGGAAAAATGGAATGTGATATTTTTTTATCTTTCTAATGTTAAGATAACACTCACTATTTTGGATATTTAAATAGAAAGTAAATATTTTTATAAGAAATAACTTAAACAATCTTAATGAATTCTTTAATACACATAAATAGAGCGTATTACTTACTTATTATCTACTAACAAAAAAACTAAACTAATAAATTAATTTTACTTACTCTTCTTTAGAAAGTAATATTTTCACTAGTTTATTTTAAAATGAGCTATCGTTATTTTTTATGTATTAGACTGTAAAATCTTTACATTGAAGAAAATGATTTGATAACTATCAAAATTGATATTAAAAAAGATGGTAATTTTTATATTTAGTTATTTTTTTATTAATATTTAGATATTTAACTTCATTTTAATCTATAAACAGCACGTAGTTAATTTACATTTAAATGAGATTTGATAGCAAGACATATGCTGAAATTAAATTTTATTATAACAATAGTCGGTAATTAAATAAAACTTTGGATGTTTTTTTATCAGAAAATAGATGCTAAAGTAAACTTTATAATTAAAATAGCCAGTAACATATAATATTTTGAATGATTTTTGATGAGAAAATAGATGCTAAATATAATTTTTTCTGAAAATAGCTCGTAACTAATTATTATTTTGAATGATACTTGAAGAGATGATAGATAATTAATGCAATTTTATTCTCTAATAGTTCGTAAATCAATTATATTTTTAATGCTTTTCGATAAGAAGATTTATGCTGAATTAAATTTTACTATCAAAATAGTCGGTAATTAATTAATATTTTTATGAGAATATATTGCTAAATATAATTTTAATAACAAAATAGTTGGTAATTTATTTATATTTTGAAAGATTTTTGATGAAAAAATAGATGCTGAATATAGTTTTAATTTCAAAATAGCCGGTAATCAATTATTATTTTGAATGATTTTTGAGAAGGAGATAGATGCTGAAATTAAATTTTATTATCAAAATAGCTAGTAATTAATTAATATTTTAAATGGTTTTTGGTGAGAAGATAGATGCAGAATAAATTTTCTTATTATAAATAGAGAGTAAAATTGATAATTATATTTAAAAAATTAGTAATTAGAATAAAAATTTAAATAATTAACTTAATAATTAAATAGCTGGTAATTAATTAATATTTCAAATTGATGTTTGATAAGAAAAGTAATATGAAATTTAAATTTGAAAAAAGCATGTAAATTTATTGTTTGATTATTTTGAGAAAATTTTACATTTATTTTTTTTAATATTAAAAGCTAGTAAAATTAAAACTCTATTGAATATCTTTAACCCTAATTAATTATAATTATGAAAAAGCAAGTAATTAATTCATTTTTATCTTTTTTTTTAATCAAATGAAAATTCATTTATTAAAAAAATTAATAGAACGTAATAAATTAGAGTTATTTATTGTAGATAACATATCAAATTAGATTTAATATTAATAATAGAGGGTAAGTAATTATTTATTTTATTTTTTTTCTTCTTAAATTTTAACTAAAATTTGTATTTTATAATATAGAGTGTAATCATTTAGATTAAATTCATTAGAGAAAACACATTCAATTCACTTTTTAAATTAAAATAAAGATTGTAAATTTTTATTTTTTAATTTGAAAACTCTTGAATTCATTTGAAATATAATTAAAAAGGCAGTAAATACTTTTTAGAAACCTATTTTAATTAGGGTGTTGACTAATATCTTAATAAAATAAACAGTGAGTAAAATTTTATACTTTTTTCTAGTAATTTAAAGATATCTAATTACCTTTTTCATTAAAAACAGTGAGTAAACAAATTTATTTTTTGCACTTATTTCTAAATAGAAATAGAAAGTTTTGAATACATTTTTTGATAGAAAGTAATATTTAAGAAAAAACTATTATACACAAACAATATTTAAAATACTAATATTATTAGCATGTAAATCTTATTGAGTACTTTCCTTTTAATTTGGAATTTTAAAATAAATATAATTAGAGGGTATTTATTTATTTAATTAATTAAGGATATTTGTTAATATCTAAATAAAATATCACTTTTCAAACAGATAGTAAAATTTTATAATTTATTTTATTGAAGACATAAAACTAAATTTAAACTAAAAATAGGATGTAAATGTTAGTTGGAATAGAATTGTAACAGGAATGATATATTTAATAAATAGTAAAGAAGAGTAATTTATATCAAATTATTTTTTAAAATATGAAATATATTTTAAAATAAATTTAATTTAGAGAGTAAATAATATTTTAAAATGAATGATTTGAACAAGAAGGAGAATTAACTCATTATTAAAAAAAATAGCAAGTATTTTTATTAATTTTTTTTGACAAGGGTAATAAATTAATAAAATATTAGGAACAAGAAGTAATTCATATACATATTTATAAATCAAGAAATTTATAAATTCACTGAATAATTAATTAACATCATCAAATTTAAACTAATAAAATAACAAATAGCATGTAAATTTTATTTTCAGTTTCTCTGTGAGTTTAATTAAGTTAATTAATAAATAACTAGAATGTAAATTTTTAAGTTCTTACAAAAATGAAAATAAAAATCTGTTATTCAAATAATTTAAATCTTAGTCCGTAATATTTTAATTTTTTTGAGAATAAAATTTAATTATTTTTTTAAAATAAAAAAGATTGTAAATAAATAGTGCAACACTCTAAACATTGTTTTAACTCTAATTTTTACTTTCTCTACTAAAAGATAGTAATTATTTTAAAAATTTTTATTTTTGCTTAAATTTATTTTGGCTACTAAATAGTAACAAGTATCTTAACAAATTTTAGAAGATTTTAAAATAATTTTGATGTTTGAAGATATTTACTTTAGCCTTATTTATTATTTTAAATAATTTATTAATTAATTTAATTGTTTAGCAAGTAAATTATTTGAGGATCTAAATAAAATATAAGTTTGTTTTCATATCTTAACAGAGGGTAAAATAATTAAAATATCCTATTTAAAAAGTATTTAAAATATTTTTAATTTTAAAAAAAGGGGAAAGTAAATTTTAGAATAAAAATAATATGACTTATAGTTAGTTATTTTTGATCATTAAATACAGTTAGTAATTTGATTTTAGTTCTTGAAAAGGCATAAAGCAATATTGTTATTTTGATTTTATTAGAATGTAAATTTTAATTAAAATTTCATTTATAGAAATAAAAAATTTAACATTTATTTAAACAGAGGGTATATTTATATATTTATTCATTCTGAGTGAATGATTGATTTTAACGAAATATTTTTGTGATCTGTTAAAATAGAAAGTAATTAAAAAACCAATTTAAATTTAATAAATCTTAAATTTATTTGAAAATAATAGCATGTAACCAAATAAATGTCTAAAATTTAGTAGATAAATTTTAAATTTACAAAAATAGTTAGTAAATTTTTTATTTTATTTTTTAATAGTTTAATTATATTATTTTTTATTAAAATGATAAAAAGCAAGTAATCTTTTGCTACTGGATTTTAATAAAGATGAAGCAAAAAATAATTATTGAATTAAAAAAAATTAGCATGTAGTTATTACTTTTAAATAAATAAATTAATAAAATATAATAAATAATATTTTAAAATAAGCAGGTAATAAAAAATTGTACTTTTTCAAGCTAAGTTGTTTTAAATATAACATTCTAATAAAATAATATTAGAGATGAGTAATCAATTAATTACTTTTCTATCATTTATTTAAAACGGAACTCAAATAAATTTCTAATCAGGGAGTAAATAAATTATAATTCAGATGATTTTCAATGAAAAAAATAAAGATGAAAATAAAATTTAAAAATATTTATTTAGACAAGAGTAATATTTTCTTTCTATTTTTAAATTTAATAAAAAAATTTTAATATATTTTACTTTTAAAATAGAATGTAATTTACATTTTTTAAAGGAAATTTGTAATAAGATAATGAATTTACTGAATTAAATTTGATAAAGGAATTTATGGTAATTAACTACAGATAAATAAATATGCTTAAAAATTTTAACATCTTTTTGACATTTAAATTGAAAATAGCTTGTAATATTTTTATTCATTTAAATAAATTAATTTACTAATTAATTAATAAAAATGATAGCTACTAGTAAGATTATTCTAATAGTTTTCTTATTAAATCGAAAGAATATATCTCCTAATTAATTAGCTGGTAATTAAGATTTTAAAATGATATTTCTTTGATAATACTTATTGCCTAATGTTCTGAAAATTTTTAATTTAATTATTTAAAAAGAATATTAAATTATAAATAAATAATTTAGTTTCATATAATATATTTATCAAAATATTTAACAAATAGCTGGTACTCCATTTAATATAAAAATATTGATATGAAGAAGCTACACTATCGATTCATAATATCTATATTTATTCAATCTTATATTCAAAAAAATAGTTAGTAAATTGTTTTTTTCATTAATAACATTAATAGTTTTACGAATTGCTTTTTATTTCAAGATTTTAGAGTTAACTAAAAAACGAATTTTATTTTTTAAATAGTGAGTAATAAATATATCTTTTTGAAGTGAACATAAACTTTGAATGACATAATGAACACATTTTTTATATTCTAAACAGCTAGTAATTTATATTCTTTATTTATTTTTATTAGAGTATGTGTATTAAATTTTTTATTGGAAATAGCAAGTAATTGACATTTTATAGTGACTTTGATTGAGAATATCTTAAAACTAAATTCATATTTAAATTAGAGAATAGTAAATAATTAATGAATTAATTTATTTATTTTTTATAAAAAAATGCCTAACTAAATTTGATAATATAAATAGCTTGTAACAGTTTTGATTGATGGATAGATGGATTATAAATTAAACTTTATTTTCAAAATAGCCCGTAATTAACATTTTAGAATAAATCCTGATTAGATTCTTAATTAAATTACATTTTGAAAATAGCTGGAAGTAACTAACATATAAAATTTTTGAATGAGTCTGTTAAAATAACGAATTATCTTTGTTATAAAAATAGTGTGTAATTATCTTTTTTAGTGCTTTTTTACTATTAGATTGTCAATTATCTTTCATAATAAATAGATGGTAATTAATATTTTCTAATGATTTTTTGTTAGAATGACTATGCTCGACTAACTTTCTAATTAAAAATAGGGAGTAAATAATATATTTGAATTATTTTTATTCATTAGATTCTAAATTAACTTTTGTTTTGAAAATAGGGAGAAGTAATTAATATTTTAGAAAGGTTTTAATCAACGGTTTCTGATAAATTAATTTAGTTAAAATTATTGGTAATAAATAATTTAAAAATTAATAATTAAAAGTTTAAGTAAAATTAACAAATTTATTAACTTTTATTTTGAAATAAATAAAACCATTTAGGTATTGTTTTACAATTTGTTTGCTAAATATGGAGAATTAATTAACTCTTTTTCAAAAAAGTTGTAGGTAATTAACATTTTAAAATTATTTTTTATTAAAATAATCAAAATAATGTAAAGTTTAATTTAAATTTTTTAATTAAAATAGCATGTAACATATATTTGAGAAAGTTTTTTGATTGAGGAGAGATTAAATTAATTTAATAAATAAAAAAGTCTGTAATATTTTATCAAGCTTTCTAAATAAAGTATGCTAAATTAAATTTTATAATATAAACAGATGGTAATTTTTTTATTAATTTATATTATCTATTAAAAAAAATACAAAACTATTAATTCCTTTTATTAAAAATAGTAGGTAATATCTTAGAATGAACTATATTTTAATATCTGTTTTTAATAACTAACTAAATAATTAACTAACTAACGAAATTTCAATTTCAAAATAGCCCGTAACATTTTTTAATGATTTTTATGAGAAGATGCTGATTTGGTTAGCTAATACAACAATTCTTATTTTTTTATTCAAAATAGTTTGTAATAAATTAATTACTTTAAATTTCTCAAATAAATAAATAACCTAACTTACTTTATATACAAAACAGGGTGTAATTAATTAATCATAAAGAATTATTTCAAAATGTTGAAATTAAAAAATTAATTTCAAAATGATATAATAGGGCGTAATATATTTAAATAATTTTTAAGTAGAAGATAAGCTAAAATACTTAATTTCATAATTAAATAGAACGTAATAAAATTTAGAATCAGATTTTCAATATGTATTTAATTCATTTTAAAATTAAAAATAGCTGGTAATCAATATTTTACAATCATAATTTATTTTAAGATGGCGAAATAACTTGTTTGGATATTTAAAATAGGCAGTAAATATTTTTTATTATTTACAACTATATTAAATTAATTAACAATTAAACTTTCAAATTTAAAATAGGTGGTAATAATTACTTTTGAATGAATTTGAATCATGTTGAAATAATGGAACATTAAACTATCTTATTTAAAATAGCTGGTAATTAATTAAACAATTAACATTTTTAATAATAAATTTAGATTTGGAGATAGATGTTGAAATATCTAACAAAATAGTTTTAACATTTATTTTTTTTAAATAAATAGTTGGTAATTAATACTACATTTAGAAATATTTTTAATGAGAAGATACTTGCTGAATCAAATAAATTTTTATATTTATAATAGTCGGTAATTTATATTTTTCAACGATTTTCAATTAGAAGATTAAGAAAAAAAACTAAATTACTTAAAATTAATAGCTGGTAATTATTTTAATTAATAAATTTTAATTATTATTGGTAAGAAGAATATGTTAAATTATTTTCATATTAAAAATAGTGAGTAAAAAATATTTTTGAATCAATTTTGATAAAAATTGTTGGTTGACTAAAAAAATATCTTATTCAAAAAAGATTGTAATTAATTTTCTATTAGCTTCTTATTAGTAAATGCTGAATTAACTAACTAAATCATTATTTTTATTATTAAAAATAGATTGTAATATATTAAAAGTTTTTAGAAATTTTTAGACTGTAACGGTTTAATAATTTATTTTTTTATTTAAAATAGCTACAGGTAATTAATTAATCTTAGAATTATATTTTAATTATTATTCTTAATTAATTTCATATATAAAATAGGTAATTAATTCATATATTATAGAGTTATTTTCGTTAACAAAATTCGAGAAAAAATTTGTTTAAAATCAAATCTATTATTGATCGAACATCTGTAAACATGTTTTTTGATGAATAATTTGATAAATTTGCTAGCTTTGTGATAGAAATTATAAATTGAGAAATATAAAGTATAAAAAAACAAAAAATTAATGAATCAGTCTATAATTTATCTCAATCAAAGTATTGTTTCTTACCTTATTTTTAATTGCTTATTGTTTATAAAATTAAAAATTAAAAAATCTAATTTGATAACAATTTTTTTCAAATTGCAAATATAGTTATTTAAGATAGATGTGGATTTTGCTCAACAAAAAATAAAAGATTTTTCAATATTACTAATAAACTAATTAACTAAATAACTTTCATATTCAAAACAGCAAAGAGTAATTAAAATATTTGAATATTCTTTGTTTATAAGAATTAAATATATTCAAAATAGGATGTAATTAATTTGCTTTTTTTAGAATTTTTGTTAAGAAAACACCAATCTACTTTTGATACTAAAACCAGAGAGTAATTAAAATTAAAAATATTTTTTTTAAATAAAGTTTTTTAAATTTTATAATAAAAATAAATAGCAAGTAATTTAAATTTATAATTGATTTGCTTGCAATTAAAAATTTAGCTGATTAAATAATCTAAATTTCACAATAAATAATAGACCGTAATAGATATTTTTAATATTTTGAATTTGTTAATTAATTTAAATTTTTTTATTTAAAAAAGAAGGTAATTATAACTCCCCAAAGACATTTATTTAGTAGATTCTGAACTATATTAAAATTTAAAAAGATAGTAAATTATTTAATAAAAATATTAACTAATTAGGAAATTCTAAATTAACTTTTGTAATAAAAATAGCTAGTAATTTATTTAACTATTCTTTTAATATCTTTTCTTATCACGGTAAATTAATCTGATATTAAAATAGCCGGTAAATTTAACATAAATTAGTAAGAAATTCCTCATTTAAATCAAACCATTAATGTAGTCAGTAAAATTTTCATTAGCTAATATAAAAAGGAAAACAAAAATTAATATATAAATTAGTTGGTAACATTTTTGCATAGTTTGTTAAGAAAATGAGCAATATATAAAATTGAAATTTATTTAAATAGCGAGTAAAGATACTAATTTCAAAATGCCTTGGAATTCAAAGCTTATTTTAATTATAATAATAGATAGTAAAATTCTTAATTTTAATTTTAAAAAGTTTTTATATTATTAAACTTTAAAAAAAGCGAGTAATTGATTTATTCACTTATTAATTCTGATTAGTTTTGAACAAAAATATGATTTAAATCTAAAAATAGACTGTAAATTTTATTTTTTATTTATTGATGAATTATTTTAGAATTTAACTTTATTTAACTTTAAATATAAATAGCTTGTAAGATGGTTTTATTCATTTTTATAAAAAATAACTTATTGATGATATTAACAGTGAAGATAATTGGTATTTTTAGATGATTTAATTAGCAAAAATAAAGATAAATTTTCAATTTAAAAAAGAGAGTAAAATATTATTTGTATGGTATTTTGAATATGAATATTAAATCAATTTATTTTATTAAACAATAATTAGGGTAAAATGATAAAGAAATAAAAAAGACTAATTAATGATTTAACTATTAATATAATGAGCAGCACAGGTAACTAATTAAGGATAAATCAATTTAAAAAAATAATTAAATTAAATAAAAAAAGGTAGATGCAACACAATAGATCACTAATTAAAATTCAAAGAACAAGATAGATTTATATATATAATAGATTATTAAATTTAAGCTTGAAATAATTAGTTTGTGATCGATTTATCAATTAACTGAATAGAATATATAAAAATAATAATAATTAATAATATAAAGTATGTTATTCTATTTAATTTATATATTTTATATTGTAACTTCAATTTATTATACAATTTTTTTTTTTTTTTGAACAAACAATAAATAATATTCTTTAAAAAAAATAAATTAAAATTAATATAATAGGTTTTTTTAGTTTTATATAAATACTATCCGTAAATCATCAATTATTATAACTTAAAAATTCTTTTTAATTTTATGTATATCTTTTAAGTAAAATAATAAATAATTACACTAAGAAAAGACTATCCTATATTTTCTACTCAAGAGGAGTTATGGTAGAACTCTTAAAATTTAACATTAAATGTTTTTTATTATTGGTGCTTATGAAATTATCAATACAAATTTATATGCTTAAGCTGGTTCAAATAATTAAATTGAAAAATGTGTACTCACAAAATAATTAAATTAATTTATAACTAATAATAAAGATAACAATAATCTAATTGAAGAATTTCATACTAAATTAATCACTAAACTAATTTAATTATAATCATAAAGATAAAAATATTTTTTAAATTCAATTTTTAATGAGTTTATAGTAATTATAAAAATCTTCTCTAACATTTTATTAAATTTAAAAGATAGGGTTTGATTTAAAGGATAATTTAGCTTAATTTAATTATATATAGAAGGAAAGATTAGTATTATGCTTTTTATAACCAATTATAATTAATATGAATGATCACATAATAGTATTATTGTATTTAGTGCATTTAGATAAAATATATCAATATAGAATAAATAAGTAGTGATAGGTTGAATAATCTAAGATACTAATAGAAACATTAAAGTATTATGATTTTGAATGATTCTTATTTGTAATTTAGCCGTACTTTAAAATTATAGAGTTTTATTAGCATCCTAAAAATCATTAGAATTTAGGAAGAAAAAGCTCTCGAATCAATTACAGAAAGCAATTTATGCATGAACAGATAGAATTTACAACCATATATTAATAGAGATAATAGTTTTATTAGAAAGTGAATAATAGACTAAAGCTTAAAAGTTGTCAAAATATTATTAAAAGGAAAAAGAGTCAGAAAATGGGTTAAAAAGTTTTAGATGCAATGGAGATTTTTAGATAAAATTGAGAAAAGAAAAAATAAATGAAAAAACTTTGTTTTTATTTACTAATATGGTTATTAAAATATATTAATAATTTTTTAAGAATGCAATTTTTTATGTAAAAACACCACAAAAATAAACCATATTTTTCATTACTAAGAAGTAATATTATAGTCATAAAAATCATATGAAAAATTGATTGATTTATAATAAACCTCATCTGATAAAAAGTTCATATAACTCATATATTTATTTTAAACACATAAAAACATATTTTTTTAAAATTAAAAAATCATTTTTGTTTCTTTGTTTTTTAATGAAATTAAATTGTTACAGTTTCTAAAATCTTCTTTTGAGTTTTATTAATACTTTAATCAAATTGAGTTTTTTATGCCAAATTCTTGTTGAAAGAATATAGGCTAGCTTTAAATATGGTAATTTAAGTATGCTAAATAAAATAATTTCAAATTTAACTTTTGATTGATCTTATATAAGTCTAATTACTTTATGAATTTATTACTAAGTTAACATAATATGAAGCTTTGAAATTTGTAAACTTCCATCATTAAAAAAAATAATTAGTGATATAAAACTCTCGCGAGACAAAAAAAAATTAGTTTTTTTCTAAATTTTTAACTAATATGATTTTAAAATTTGAAATTTTATGGGTTTAAATATATTTCTGTTTAATATAATTGCTTTAGAAAAGATTAATTTTGTTTTTTATACATATTTCGCACCATATTTATTTTTATGATGGATTGATTATAGCTTTTTGAAAATGTATGATTAAGTATATCTAAATATCTAAACAAATACACTCAAATGAGCAATTAAGATATTATTTTAGACAAATTAAAATTTATTTCATTCGCTAAAAAGGGTATCGCTTTGCTTGTCCACAATATCATTTTATGCTTAAAAGGGATATTATTATTAAAATTATTATGAATTTTATTGCTATCAATTTAAAGAATATGGTGATACTCTTTTTATCGCCTTATTTATCTTTTTATTTTAATAAATTATAAATTAATTGGATGATAAAATTAACCATCCTCAGAGGTTTCCATTCTTATTGTTTGAAAACTCTCAATTAGTCAACTTGCTTTTATTTGCTTCTATAAAAAAAAACCCTAATTCTCATAAAATGTGTGCGGCTAAACAATTTCTAAATAATTAAATCTGCTTCTCTTTATTTCTCTTTTTTTTTCTTTCTTTTTTGAGTGGCGATAAACAGATTCATATATTATTTAGTTTTCTCTTTGTTTTTGGTTTTCTTCTTTTCTAAATTAATTTATTGTGGAGTTTTACTAAATTTTTTTGCAAAACACTTGAAAGATACTAACTACATTTCCATATTTTCCTGTTAAAAGATATTTCTTAAAATACTTTTTAGCATTTCTTTCTAAAGCAAGTCTTTATTTGATCTTTTAAAAACATATTTTGGAAGTCGTTAGTTATAAATCAACATACATAGTAAACTCCTTCTAAATTGCCAAGTTTATGACCATCTTTTTTACAGCATAAACAAGGGAAGATTCAATTTATTAAGGCAAAGCAAAAATAACTACAAGTCTTATTTTGTTTTCCTTCTCTTTATTAAAAGATTAATTCTAGTACATTTATTTTATACATGTCTATTACTTTATAATATTTTTCTAAGCCTCACTAAATCTTATTTGAAGCAACATATGAATATTATTGCTTTCATTAATATTTTCATTTTATTTTTATTAAACTTTAAAAATGGGTAAGCATTGACAAAGAATAAGGTAGCAAATATTTTAGTAATATTTTTATAGATAGTTAAATTGAACTTTTAAGCCAGATTTTTATACAAATGCCAATCTAAGGTATTAAAAGCTGAGGGAATTTAATTATTATTTTATAAATAATTAATTCACATCAAAAGTTAAGCAAAAAATAATTAGGAAAAAGTAGAGATTAATGAATCCAACTAGTTTGAAAATAAAATAAGCTTAAGTATAATAGAAGTTACTCACACATATTTAAAATAGGCAAGAGATAAGGTAGCTGTATAAGGATAAAGGTATTTAGATGATCAATAAGCCTGAATAAGTGTGTAAATAACATTTTATTTGTTTAGATTATTATTAATTAGATATTAATAAGGTATTGATCATTATTTTGGAATGATCACAACTTAAAGACTTAAAAGAATATAATTATAATAATAAGTTAAATTAATTAAAATAAATAAAAGTTTCAGATATATAAGATCCCTAGCTAAAGTTAAGCACAAGCTCGACTTATTAAATGATGATTACTGAACTAAAAGAAAAAAATTTTGATGATTTTAGGTTTTTAGGAGAAGGAGCATAAGGACTAGTCTTATTAGCCAAAGTAAGGAATACTAACAAGAGATATGCTATTAAGGGAGTTCAAATTAAAGACGATTAAGGTAAAAATTTTGATGAAAATATCAAATAGGTTTAATAGGAGATAAAAATGCTTGATGAATGTAAAGGTTCTCCATATGTTATCAATATGCTAGGATAAATAGAAGGAAATATATTTACCTATCTTATTCTAAGTGAATGTTAAGGTAGATAAATTTCATTTAAATGTCATACTTAGAAAAAAAATTGTTATTAAAAGGAACTCTTTTGCAAATAATTAATCAGAATAATAATACCTTGAATGAGTTATCTACAATCAAATATGCTTAAGACATTGCTGAAGGACTTTATTTCATTTACTCTAAAGGCTGTGTCGTAAATGATCTTAAATTGGACAATATTTTAATTGACTATAATGGGAACGCTGTTGTTTGTAAATATTATATAAAATTTAAAAGCTAGATTTCATTTTATAAAAAAATGTATCAAATAAGCTGATTTTGGGTTTGCAGAGAAGTTAACTAAAAAATCGGGATATGCTCTGAGTGAATATGTAAGTTGTTTAAAAATATTAATTGAATAATTATTTATATATACATTATAAATTAATAAATAAATTTAGTAAGGAAATATCCTATTCAAGGCACCAGAATGTTATGATGAAGAGGGATTTAATTATGCTAAAGAATATGAAAAACTAAATCTAGGTTATGAAGTAAAGAAAGAACCAAGCAGTAGAGTAATTAATTTAACAAAAAATATTATATTAATAATTTTTATATAAAATAAAGAGCGATGCTTGCTCTCTTGGTAACTAATTAATGATAAAAAAAATCTATACATAAGTTTTCGGTTTTCTTTAAAAAAATAGGTTATATCATATATTCTATGATTTAGGGAGTCAGCACTAAACTTATATTTAACAAGCACAAACAGCTAAAATATGGAAGCATTTTTGACAATTTAAAGTATAAGAGATTGCTCTAATACATCATAGATGGATTAACAAAGTTTGTCCCAAGAGAAAGATTACATATTATGGATGCTTTAATTATATTAAAAGGAATTATTTCATTTGAATTCAAATTAGATAGCAAGTTTGTTGAAGTGATGGAAGGAGCAGAAGATCAGAATAAAATTAAAGAATTCAATAAGAAAATAGAGTTTGTCTAAAGTTTTTAGAATAAGTTTTATCCCATTATGTAATTTATTTTTTGAAAAAAGTCATTATAACTTTTTATAGTAAAAATGAATAGCAATTGATGAATGAACTCAACTTAAAGTTCAATGAACACCAAAAAAACTAAGTTATCTTTTAGATTAACAATCATATTGGTTAAATATATTTTATATAAAATTAATCAGGAAAGTCTTATGGCATAAATAGAAAAATAAAATTTTTCATAAAAATAGGAAATTTAGAAATAAGAAGAAAAAATTAAAAGCATGCAGGAAAAAATTCAACTCTAAGTATCCCAAAGAGCATTTAAATTCATAAATTTATTAATTAAAAACATTAATTTCAATAGGAAGTACTCATAGTACAATTGAAAGAGTCAAATTTTTCATAAAAATAGGAAATCTAGAAATAAGAAGAAAAATTGAAAATAAAGCAAGAAAAACCTCAACTCTAAGTATCCCAAAGAGCATTTAATAAATTCATAAATTTATTTATTAAAAACACTAATTTCAATAGGAAGTACTCATAGCACAATTGAAAGAGTCAAATTTTTAGTAAAAATAGGAAATTGAGAAGTTTAGTAACAAAAATGAGCCAAATGATTAGCAAATCAAGCAAAAAGTCATATCAAAAAAATTAATCTAATAAATATATTAAATATTTAAATATTTTAACAGGCATTTACCATTCATGATGTAATTTTCAAAGATAAAAAAAACTATTTGAATAAATTTAAATCTTAAATTAAAAGAAAAATTCACTCAGCTAAAATCAAAATTTACTTGGTTTACCAGAAAACAATAATTTTTAGATCCAAAAGTAAAATTAAACTGGAAAATTTTATTAAAATTAGTTTAAATTTCAAACTTTTTAAATTAAACTTATTGCTAATTACGATTCATTCTATTGTTTTTGATATTTATTAACTTAAGCTCACCAAAAGTTTTTTGTTTTTTTAAATTCTTTAATAAACAATTTTAATTATACAGATAGTATTTTAAAAGTATCTTTCATAAAAATAGTAAGATTTATTAATAGAAATTATATTAAATATTTAAAAACATAAACCAACAAACCAGATACTTTAAACTAATTATCTGTATCAAAAGCATTACATTAATTAATTAGCATGTTTTTTACTTTTCAAGAATCGTCTATTCTTCAATGAACTGGTTTCTTTATATTTTTAGGGAAAATGGAAAGTAATTTAGGAGTAACTTTGATAATATTATAAAATTCTTTATTATTCATGAATAGAGGGTATCACTTATTAGCAACGAGCAAAATATTAAATTAATTAATTTTATTTACTCTTCTATAGAAAGTAATATTTTCATTAATTTATTTTTAAATGAGTTACCCTTATTTTTTATGTATTAGATTGTAATATTATTATTGATGATTTATTAATTAAAGAAAATGATTTGATAATAATCAAAATTGATATTTAATAAAGATGGTAATTTTTATTTTTTATTATAAGATAGATATTTAACTTAATTTTATTCTTAAAATAGCATGTAGCTAATTTACATTTTAATGAGCATTGCTAACAGGACATTTACTGAAATTAAATTTTATTATCAAAATAGTTGGTAATTAAATAAAATTTTGGAAGTTTTTTTATCAGAATATAGATGCTAAAGTAAATTTTATAATAAAAATAGCCAGTAATTAGATAATATTTTGAAAGATTTTCAATGAGAAATAGTTGCTAAATTAAAATTTTATTCTCAAAATAGATCGTAATTAATTCATATTTTGAATAATACTTGAAGGAATTATCGATAATTAATTAAATTTTATTCTCTAATAGTTCGTAAATCAATAATATTTTTAATGATTTTCGATATGAAGATTTCGGCTGAATTAAATTTTATTATCAAAATAGTCAGTAATTAATTAATATATTTATGATTTTTTATGAGAGAATATTGTTGGATAAAATTTTAATAACAAAACAGTTGGTAATTAATTTATATTTTGCATGGTTTTTGATGAGAATATAGATGCTGAATATAATTTTAATCACAAATTAGCTAGTAATTAATTAATATATTGAATGATTTTTGAGAAGGTGATAAGTTCTGAAATTAAATTTTATTACTAAAATAGCTCGTAATTATTTAATATTTTGAATGATTTTTGGTGAGAAGATAGATGCTGAAGAGAATTTCTTTTTATAAATAGGAAGTAAATTTATAATTATATTTAAGCTAGTAATTAGTATGTTAAAAATTAACTTAAAAATTAAAATAGCTAGTAATTAATTAATATTTGAGATTGATATTTGAAAAGAAACCAAATATTAAATTTTAATTTTGAAATAGGATGTAAATTAATTTTTTGATTATTTTGAGAAAATGTAACATTTATTGTTTTTAATATTTATTTAAAGCTAGTAAAATTAATATGACTTTTTTTGAAGATTAATTGCCCTAATTAATAATATAATATGGAAAAGCAAGTAATTAACTATTTAACTAAAGGAAAATTAATTATTAAATAATTAAAATAGAACGTAATAAATTAGAATAAATATTGAAGATAACAAATTAAATTATATATAATATTAATAAAAGAGGGTAATTATTTAATTATTTATTTTCTTTTCTTTTCTTCTCAAATTTTAATTAAAATTTGTATTTTATAAAATAGAGTGTAATCATTTGGATCAAATTCATTAGAAAAATACATTTAATTCACTATTTAAATAAAATGAAGATTGTAAATTTTTATTTTTTAATCTGAAAACTCTAAATTAATTTGAAATTTAATTAAAAAGGCAGTAAATATCTTTTTAGAAACTTATTTTAACTAGGAATATTGACTAATCTCTTAAAAAAATAAATAGTGAGTAAAATTTTATTCTTTTTTCTAGTAATTAAAGATATCTAATTACCTTTTTAATTAAAAACAGTATGTAAACAAATATATTTGCATTTCTAAATAGATTTTGTTGAATAAATTTGATAAAGTTGGTAATATTTAAGATACAAATTATTACACACAAGCAATATTTAACATTTCGAAATTAGCATGTAAAACTTATTGAATACTTTTCTTGAAATGTGAAATTTCTAAATAAATATAATTAGAGGGTATTTATTTATTTAATTAATCGAGGATATTTGTTAATATCTAAATAAAATGTAATTTTCAAACAGAAAGTAAAACATTAAAATTTATTTTATTGAAGACATAAAATAAAATTTAAACTAAAAATAGGATGTAAATATTAGTTTGAATAGACTTATAATAGGAATGAGCATTTAATAAATAGTAAATTAGAGTAACTTATATCAAAATATTTTTGAAAATATGAAATATATTTTAAAATAAATTTATTTTAGAGAGTAAAAGAATGAATTCTTTAAACAAGAAAAATTAGATGAATTAATTCATTATTTATTCAAAATAAATAGCGAGTATTTTTATTATTTTTTTTGGCAATTTTAATCAACTAATAAAATATTAGGAACAAGAAGTAATTAATTCTCACATATTTACAAATCAAGAAATTTATTAATTTGCTAAATAATTAACTTTATTAAATTTAAATTAATAAAATAATAAATAGCATGTAATATTTTTTTTAATATCTCTGTGATTTTAATTAAAAATATTAATAAAAAACTAGAATGTACATTTTAAAGTTCTTATAAAAACCAAAATAAAAAGAAGTTTGTTATTTAATTTTTATGAATCATGCATAGTCCGTAATATTTTATTTTTTTGAAAATAAAATTATATTTTATTTTGAAATAAAAAAGAATGTAATTTAATAGTGCTACACTCTAAACATTGTTTTAACTCTAATTTCTATTTTCTCTAATTAAAGATAGTAATTATATTTAAATGCTTATTTTTGCTTAAATGTATTTCTGTTACTAAATAGTAAGAAGTATCTTAACTTCAATTATCTTAAGAAATATTTAATTAACTTTAATATTTGAAGAGATGGGTAATATTTCTGCTTTATTTATTATTTTAAATAATTAATTATTTTATTTTTTAAGCAAGTAAAATATTTGAGCATCTAATTGAATTATGAGTTTTTTTTCAAATCTTAGCAGCGGGTAAATAATTAAAACTTCTAATTTAAAAAAGGAAAAATATATTCAATTTTAAATAAAGTGAAAAGTAAAATTTTATAATAAAAATGATATGACTCTTAATTAGTTGCTTTTGATAATTAAATACAGATAGTAATTTGATTTATTAGTTCTTGAATAGGCAGAAAGAAATATTATAATTTTCATTTTATTAGGATGTAAATTTAAATTAAAATTTAATTTGTAGAAATAAAAAATTTAAAATTTATTTAAACAGAGGGTATATTGTTTATTTATTTATTCATTCATTCGGAGTGAACAATTGAATTTAATGAAACGTGCTTTTTATACATTAAAATAGAAAGTAATTAAAAAAACTAAATTTAAAATAAGATGTTAAACTTCTTTAAAAATAAAAATAGCATGTAATCAATCAAATAAATTTCTTAAATTTTGGTAGGTAAACTTTAAATTGACAAAAATAGTTAGTAAATTTTATATTTTATTTATTAATGGTTTAATTATTTTATTTTTAATATTAAATAATAAAAAGCAAGTAATCATTTGCTATGAAATTTGAATAAAGATGAAGCAAATAATCATTATTGAATTAAATAAATTTAGCATGTAGTTATTATTTTTAAGTAATTTAATTAATAAAATATAATTTATTACAATTTAAACAAAGCGGGTAATAAACAATTATTCTTTTACAAGATAAGTTGTTTTAAAACTACATTCTAATAAAATAATTCTAGAGAAGAGTAATTTATTAATGAATTTTCCTTTATTTATTTAAAATGGAACTCAAATAAATTTCTAAACAGGAAGTAAATAAATTTTAACTGAGATGATTTTCAAAGAAAAAAATAAATATTAATATTTAATTTAAAAATATTTATTTAGATAAGAGTAATATTTTCTTACTATTTTTAAATTTGTAAAAAATATTAAAGATTTTATTTTTAAAATAGAATGTAATTTACATTTTCTAATTGAAATTTGTAACAAAATAATGGATTTATTGAATTAAATTTGATAAAGGAATTGCTGGTAATCAATATAAATATGCTTCAAAATTATAACATCTTTCTGACTTTTAAATTGAAAATAGCTTGTAATATTTTTATTAAATTAAATAAATTAATATACTTACAAATTATAATAATAGCTACTAGTAAGATTTATCTAATGATTTGTTATTAAATCAAAAGAATTTATCAATCGCTTAATTAAATAGTTGGTAATTTAGATTTAATTATGATATTTCTTTGATGAAATTTATTGATTAGTGTTCTTAAAAATCTAAATTTAATAATTTTAAAATAATATCAAATAATAATTAAATTAATAATTTATTTAGCTTAATTTATATATTTAACAAATAGCTGGTAATCTATTTAACATAAGAATATTGATTTGAATGAACTATATGCTGATTCATAATATCTATATTTATTCAATGTTATATTTAAACAAATAGTTAGTAAATTGTTATTTCATTATTAGTTTTATTAATTATATTTCAAAGATTTTTAGACTTAACTAAGATAGAAATTTTATTTTTTAAATAGTAAGTAATAAATCTTATTGAATTGAAGATAAACGTTGAATCAAATAATGAACAAATTTAATATTATAAACAGCCAGTAATTTACATTCTTTATTTATTTTTATTATAGAATGTGAATTAACTTTTGTATTGGAAATAGAGAGTAATTGATATTTTAGATTGGCTTTGATTGAGAATATCTTAAAACTAAAATTATAAAAATTAGTGAATAGTAAATGATTAATATATTTTTTATATAAAAATTATGAACTAAATTTGATAATAAAAATAGCTGGTAATAGTTTTGAATGATTTTTATGAGAAGATTAATCGATAGATGATAAATTAAATTTTATTTTCAAAATAGCCCGTAATTAATATTTTAGAATGTATCCTGATTAGATTCTTAATTAAATTTCATATTGAAAATAGTTGGACGTAATAAACATATTAAATTATTGAATGAGTTTATTAAAATAATCAATAATATTTATTTTCAAAATAGTGTGTAATTATCCTTTTAAATGCTTTTTTTACTATTAGATTGTCAATTATCTTTCATAATAAATAGATAGTAATTAATTTTTTCAAATTATTTTTTATCAGAATACTTATGCTGGACTAATTTCTAATAAAAAATAGGCAGTAAATAATATATTTGAATAATTTTAATTGAATAGATTCTAAATTAACTTTTTTTTGAAAATAGCAAGAAGTAATTAAAATATTTAAAATAACTTTAGATATTTATCTAATTAAAATATTTAAAATAGCATGTAACTAATATTTCTGGAAGGTTTTTTTATAAGATGATTCTGACTAAAATTTAATTATTGAAAATAGGTGGTAATAAATAATTTAAAAATTAATAAATTTATTAAAATTTATTTTGAATATAAATAAATAAATAATATTTAGGTATTGTTTTAGAATTAGTTTGCTAAATATAGAGAATTAATTAACAATATTTTTTCAAAAAAGTTATGAGTAATTAACATTTTTAAAATGATTTTTGGTTTAAATACTTAAAAAGATTTAATTTTTTTTATTTCTTGTAAAAAGGTGGTAATAAATATTTTAGAAAGCTTTTTGATTGAGGAGAGATTAAATTATTTTAATAAATGAATAAAAAGTCTGTAATATTTTACAAAGCTTTTTAAATAAAACTTGCTAAATTAAATTTTATAACTTAAACAGATGGTAATTCTTTTATTAATTTATATTTACAAATTATCTATAAAATATAATACGAAATTATTAATTCCTTTTATTAAAAATAGTTGGTAATATTTTAGAATGAACTATATTGTAATAACTGTTTTACTAACTAACCAAATTTCAATTTCAAAATAGCCCGTAACATTTTTTATTGATTTTTGATGAGAAGATGCTGATTTAGTTAGCTTATACAACAATTAATATTATTATTGAAAACAGTGTGTAATACAAATTAGTTAAAATTTCTCAAATAAATAAATAAACTAACTAATTTTTATATTCAAAATAGGGTGTAATTAATTAATCTTTTAGAAATATTTTCAAAATACTGAAATAAAAAATTAATTTGAAAATCATAATAGGTTGTAACATATTTGAACAATTTTTATTAGAAGAAAAGCTAAAATACTTACTTTCATAATTAAAATTAGTTTGTAATAATATTTTAAAATCAGATTAGTCAATATATTTTTAATTGATTTTAAAATTAAAAATAGCTGGTAATCAATATTTTACTATGACAATTTATTTTAAGATGTCGAATTTACTCGTTTGGATATTGAAAATAGGCAGTAAATATTTTTTATTTTTTATAAAGAAATTAAATTAATTAACAATAAAATTTTCAAATTTAAAATAGAAAGTAATAATTACTTTTGAATGAATTTCAATTAGATGTTGAAATAATGGAAAATTAAACTATCATATTTAAAATAGCTGGTAATTAATTAAATAATTAATATTTTTAATAATAGATTTAGATAAGGAGATATATGCTGAAATAGTTAACAAAATAATTTTTATTTTTTTTAAATAAATAGTTGGTAATTAATACTACATTTTGAATCATTTTTAATGAGAAGATGCTGGCTGAATCAAATAAATTTTATATTTATAATAGTCGGTAATTTATATTTTTAAACGATTTTCAATTAGAAGATTAAGAAAGGAATAAATGAATAACTAAATAACATTAAATTCATTTTAAAAAACAGCTGGTAATTATTTAATTAATATATTTTAATTATTATTGATAATAATATGTTTAATTAATTTAACTTTAAAAAAAGCAAGTAATAATTAGTTTTTATGAATTGTTTTTGATATGCTAGTTGACTAAAAAATATCTTATTCAAAAAAGGATGTAATTAAATTTCTATTAGCTTTTTATAAGCAAAAGTTGAATAAACTAAATAAATTATTATTTTTCTAATAAAAATAGGTGGTAATAGATTAAAAGTTTTAAAAAATTATAGACTGCAAGACCTAAATAATTTATTTTTATATTTAAAATAGGTATGGGTAATTAATCTTATAATTATATTTAATTATTGGATTCCAAATTAATTTCGAACTTAAAATAGGTAATTAATTCATATATTTTAGAGTTATTTTCATTAACAAAATTCCTGAAAAATTTTGTTGCAAAATCAAATCTATTGTTGATGGAACATCTGTCTGCAAATATTTTTTCTTGCTGAATAATTTGATAAATTAGATAGATTTATAATAGAAATTATAAATTGAAAAATATAAAGTGAAGAAAAAACTAAAAATAGTTTACTCAATCTATAATTTATCTCAATTAAAGTATTGACTTTTACCTTATTTTTAATTATATATTGTTTTTAAAAATTAAAAATTAAAAAATTTAGTTTGTTAAGAATTTTTTTAAATTGCAGATTAAGTTATTTCAGATAGATGTCAATTTTGCTCAACAAAAAATAAAAGATTTTGCAATATTATTAATAAATAACTTACTAACTTTCATATTCAATACAGTTATGAGTAATTAATATTTTTGAATGATCTTTGATTATGAGAATTAAATTAATACTAAATAGCATGTAATTAATTAGCTCTTTTAAGAATTTTTATTAAGAAAACACTAATCTACTTTTGAAACTAAAAACAGAAGGTAATTAAGATTTAAATATTATTTTATAATAATATGTTTTTTATTTTTTATAATAAAAATAAATAGGAAGTAATTTACGTTTATAATTTATTTGCTTTTGATTATTAATAAACTAAAAATCTAAATTATGCTTTAAAAAATAGACCGTAATAAAAATTTTTAATAATTTTATGTTGATTAATTAATTGAAATTTTGTTATTTAAAACAGAAGGTGATTATAATTTACCAAAGATATTTATTTAGTAGATTCTTAACTAATTAAAATTAAATTAGATAGTAAATTATTTAATAAAAAAACAAATTATGAAATTCTAAATTAACTTTTGTAATAAAAATAGTTAGTAATTTATTTAATTATTCTTTTAATATCTTTTTATAATCGTAAAATAATCTGATATTAAAATAGCCAGTAAATTTAAGATACATTTTGTAAGAAATTGCTCATTTAAATCAAATCTTTAATGTAGTCAGTAAAATTTTCATTAGCTAATATAAAAATGAAATCAAAAATTAATATTTAAATTAGTTGGTAACTCTTTTGCATATCTTTGTTTTGAAGATGAGTAATAAATAAATAAATAAAACTGAAATTTATTTAAATAGCGAGTAAAGATATTACTTTCAACATGTCTTGGTATTCAAAGCTTATTTTAATAATGATTATAGATAGTAAAATTCTTAAATTTAATTTAAAAAACTTTTAATTTCATTTAATTTAAAAAAGCTAGTAATTAATTAATCCTCTTATTAATTTGAACAAATGTGTTATTTAAATCTCAAAATAGACTGTAATTTTTATTTATTGGCAAATTATTTTAGAATTTAACTTTATTTAAATATTAATTTAAATAGCTTGTAAGATGGTTTTTTTCATGACAAAAAGTGACTAATTGATGATATAAACAGTGAAAATAATTGGTATAATTAATTAATCAATTAAAAAATAAAGATACATTTTCAATTGAAAAAAGAGAGTAAATTATTTTTGGCAATCTTGTTTAAATGTTAAAATTAAATCAATTTATAAATTTATTAAATAATACTTAGGGTAAAATAATAAAGCTATAATAAAGTCTAATTAATGATTTATTAATTTAATGAGTAGTGCAGGTATTTAATTCTGAATAAATCAATTTAAAAATAATTATATTAACTAAAAAAAATAAAAAAGGTAGATGAGACACAATAGATCACTAATATAGATTCAAAGAATTAGAGAGATTTATATTGTTAATAGGTTATTACATGAAGGCTTAAATAAATGAGTGATCGATTTATCAATCAACTGAACTGATTAAAAATAATATAATTAATAAATAGTATATAAAGAATATTATTATATTTAGTTTATACATTTTATGTTGTAACTTCAATTTATTATACAATTTTTTTTTTTTTGAACATACAATAAAAAATATTCTTTATAAAAAATTAAACAAAATTGTTTTTAAAGGTTTTTTTTAATTTTATAAATATGATCTGTAAATAATAAATTATTATTATTTAACTGCTCCATTTGATTATATTAGATATTTTAAGTTTTTAGACATAAATTCTATTCTTGTCATCAGTTTTGAAATTTATTCAGAATAGGGGTTTAGGGTAAAACTAATCAAGATTAATTTAAATTATTTTAGATCAATTAATTTTTATTTGATAATTTTCTTAATTTATATATTATTTTCATTTTTATTCTTAAATAAGTAGAACATAAAATAATTTTAATGCTTTACAGTACTTTGAAATTTGAAACAGTAAATTATATTTTAATGATCGGCCTCTTTGCAATAAAGAATGTGAGTTTTTTTTAATCCATTATTATTCAGTTTTTAAAATTTATTTAGATTATGTTTTTAAAGTTTAATTTATTTTTATAAATTTAAATTTAAAAAATTTAATGAATATATATTTATTTATTTCTATTAATTAAAATTTTTTGAGGTTATATAATTTATAAATAGTTAGAATGAAATACATTTTTAATTTTCTATAAGCAAAAATGATTAATTTGTATTAATAAAAAAAATAATGAATTCCATTAAATTTTAAAAATGTTTGATGAAGGTTTTGAAAATTTAATATAAGATTTATTTTTTTGATTTAAATTGCTAAAGTAAATAACCTTTCTTCAAATTTTAATAAAATTACCTGTTTTCCATAAATCAATAAGGCAATATTGTTAAAAATAAATTTTAAAAAACCAAAAAATATCAATTTAAGAAATTACCTTTTAATTTAATTAAATTGCTTTATTTTATTTTGTTTATCATTTGATTTTAATAAGAAAGAACAAAAAATTTTTTGTTTTTTGGAAAATATAATTATTACAACTTTTTAAATGTAAATACTTTTAAAATTTATAATTAGATTTTTAATGTATTTAAGGGTAAATATGATATTTTTTCAAATAAAATTTTTTCTGACAAATCATCATTTGTAGTCATTTGTTCTACCAAAAAATGAATAGCATTAAATTGCAGTAAGAAACATTAAATAGTTAATTTTAATTTGAGGATATAGGTTAAAATTTAATAGAATAACAGAATTATCCAGAACACATTTTCAATGGAAACTATAATAATTTTAACATTAAATGAATTGATTAGCTAATGGAAGCATATTAAATAATAAATAAATGCATAAATAACACTTGATGTTTAATTTACTAATATATTAAATATTCTAATTGAAGATTTGGTAAGAATAAATGCAAAGTATATTTTTCAATAGCTTATAATTAATTAAGTTTAATTTGTTAGGAAAATAAATAATAGGTAAAAGTAGACATAAATGGACCAAAATAATACAAATAAACAGGATTAGCAAAATACTTTGTAGAAGCTAGTTTCGCATATTCAAAATAGGAAAAAGATCAAACAGATGTATAAAGATAAAGGCATTTAAATGCTCGACAAGCCTGAGTTACTCAGTAAATAGCAAATCATCAATTTATATTATTATCACATAAATAAATCATAAAAATCCAAAAAATATTTAATTTATGGAGATTTATGAGATAAATAATTTAGAATGTTTACTCCACTCTTCCTTATTGATAATATATAACTTATAATATAAATATAAATAGTTGCTGACATCGTGGATCCTATTTTAAAGCCAAAAATCCAGGAACAATATTAATCAATACAAGATGAATTATCTAATGTAGGATACTCTGAGTTTAAGTATTTAGGACAAGGAGCTCAAGGATTAGTCTTGTTAGCAAAGGAGAAAGAAACTAATAGGAGGTTTGCTATTAAAGGAATTCAAATTAGAAGTCCCAAAGGAAATCTTTATCAAGATAATATCGATTAAGCCAATCAAGAAATAGAAATGCTTAATAAATGCAAAGGATCACCTTATGTTGTTAAATTTTTCAAAAAAATCGAAGGAAATGAGTACATGTACATCGTCCTTAATGAGTGCTAAGGTAGAAATAAACTTATAAAAGCTTGCTTGCTTTTAGATTTAGCTCCCTTCAATATTTTTAAAAGGAACTCTCATGCAAATATTTGAAAAGTATTAAAATTAAGGAATGAATATCTCTGCTATCAAATACGCTAAAGATATTGCCGAAGGTCTCTACTTTATCCACTCCAAGATATGCATTGTCAACGATTTGAAAATGGATAATATTCTCATTGACTACAATGGAAATGCTGTTATTTGTACATTTTTTGCTTAAACTAAATAAATAGTTAATTTCATAATAAAAAATTATAAAAGCGGACTTTGGATATGCAGATCATCTTACCAATCAATCAGAATATTCTCTACATGAATATGTATCTTATGCTATTTATGCATAAAAATATTACTTGTTTACTATCTTTTTAAAATCAAAGATGGGGAACTTTTTATTTTAGGCTCCAGAGTGTTACGACCCGTTAAAATACAAGGAATATTCAGAAGAATACAAAAAATTAGGTATTAATGTTTAAACAAAGCCCAGTAACAGAGTAATTTGTTTTAATTTAAATTTTAATAAAGTTATTTAAATTTTTTTCTTTTAATTTTAAAAGGGTTGAGGCTTTTTTTTTGGTTAAAGGTTTTCTATTATATTGAATTTATAAATGGTCTTAATGAATATTTATGAATGAATAGGATATCTTATATACACAATGATCACAGGAGTCAATTTTAATTTAACATTTAATAAACATAAGCCGTTGTAGTATAACAATCAATTTTAGAATTTCATTTATAAGGAATAGCTGCAAAATATCATTGATGGATTAACTTAGTTCATTCCTAGAAACAGGCTGTCAATTAAAAATGCTTTAATTGTTTTAAAAGGAATTCTTTCATTTGAATTTTAACTAGATAGATAGTTTGTTGAAAAGATGAATGGCACAGATGAAGAATTATTTAACTATTTTGAATAGAAAATTGAATTTGTTCAAGATTTTGAAGATACTTTTTACCCAATTATGTAATTTTTTATTTATGCTTATTATATTTACATTTTTTGTAGTAAAAATGATTAGGAAATTATTAAAGAAATACATTCAAAATCTGATGATCAAACATTTAAATAAGTTAATATTACTAATTGATTAAATTATTATTTTTTAAAAATACTTAAAAATTGCTTATAAAAATCAGGAAGCAGTCATAGCAGAATTACAATCCAAAGTGAATCAATTGGAAAAAACAAATTCAGATTTGAAAAACTAATTGAAAAAATATGAAAATGTAAGGAAAAAGCATTTAATCTTATCGAAAATAATATACAAATTAATTATTAATAGGAGTCAAAAAAATAAGATGGTATCATCAAAGAACTTAAGCAATCTGATACAATTTTATAACAAAAAGCAAAAGCCTAGGAAAATACTATTGAAGATTTTAAAAAATAATTGGAAAAAAAGTTAGATGAAAACTAGGAAATTTACTCTTAAATGTTTAATGAATAAGAAATTTTTAAAAAGGAAAAGAAAAAAATGGAAGAAAGAATAGCAGAATTTAAATAGTCTGATTTTTATTAGAAACAAAAAATAAACGAATAGGAAAAGAGAATAAAAGATTTATAAAATTAATTGCAAAACAATATTTAAAAAATGAATATTTAATCTATGTAAGATCCATTTTTTAATAATTAAGAGGCAAATTTAAAACAGGAAGCAGTCATACAATAATTCAATAAACCTCAATAAAAAGTAGCTGAATAAAAAAATATTTAGCCTTAGATCCAAAGTTAGTAAATAATTTTGTTAAAAAAATCTAAAACGTATCTATAATAAAAACAGGTAGTAAAAAATATTTTATTAAATTGACATCATGTGATGTGATAGATTAAACTTAATATTCGATTAGAATGTAAATATTTTCTTATCATTAAATAATATTTATGTTTAATTTCTAAATACAAAAAGCAAGTATATTTTTTAATTATTTTATTCTTTTATTCTAAAAATTATATTTTATTTATTTAAAAATTAATTTGTTTTTGGTTATTTTATAATTAAATTAATTATTTATTTTATATCATATAAATAGTTTGTAACATTAAATTTAGTTTTAAATGCTTACTTAAGTATATTATTACAGAAAACAAAGGAAGTAAAATTTAGTATTCTTTTTACTAATCAAATTATCAATCTCTCTAAATATAATAAAAAGGATGTATCTAAAATTAAACTATTTAAATGTACACTTTATGTTATATTATATTATAATAGAGGGTAATATTTTTACTAATTATAATTATTTATTTATTTTATTTTTCTAATTTAAATAGCAAGTAATATTATATTATGCAATCTAATAAATCATGCTCAGTTCATTTTAAATTTCAAAATAGAGTGTAATTCATATTTTTGAATGATTTTTGATTAAAAGATGCTGAATTAACTTTCATATACAAAATAGGACGTAATTAATATTTTTGAATGATTTTTGATTAGAAGATGCTGAATTAACTTTCATATTCAAAATAGGACGTAATTAATATTTTTG
>JH720178.1:49662-77650 GCA_000231845.2 Tetrahymena malaccensis 436 | reverse complement strand
ATATATATGCAAAATAAAATCATTTTAAAAAAAAAAATGGCGTGCAGCCACAACAAGCTGGACTTGTAAAAAATCAGCGGGATTTGAGTATATAAATAAAGGAATATTCCACTTAAAGATGCTCACATAGCAATATAATACCACTTCAAAATCAATCTAAATAAACTATAAAAACTATTTTATGAATCCCTAAATTAATTATACTTCTATTAAAACCTATGAAATAGTAAAGTAAAAGACTAGTGTGACTTCAGGAATACTTTATCAATCTGAATAAACTTTTTCTTCACCAATCTCATTTTAATTTTTGAATAGCTAGACTGATGATTTTAATTTAATACTTCTACAGGTAAATATTTAACCCAGTGAGGATTTGTAGTATATAAAAATTTAATACGCAAGCTTTCCAGAAATAGTTGCTTCTTGTAATGGTTTTTTAGCTATGGTGATGACTGTTGGAATATTTGCCAGATATATTAGTACAAATCTCATAAAATAAGACTTGTTTATATTTACACTATAAAACATGTATTAAAGCACTTATTAATGTATGGTAACTAAAAGCAATTTACAACTAAATGCTAAAGGAGAAATTCAAATTTCATCAAATAAGGGAAAAAAATAGTAAAAAGAGAAGAAAAAGAAGAAAGGTAAAGAATGTGAAAATGAGCGAAATAGTAATTAATAAGATAAAAAATAAGAAAAAAAAGAAAGCAAACTATGCTGCTTCCCACAAAAACAAACAAAAAAACAACAAAAGCTTACTAAAGATAAATAAGAATTTAATTAAAAGGGAGATGCTAAAGTTAAATCTGAATTAATTTAAATTCCCACCACTACTTAATAATTATATGATAAAAACGATTAATAAAATCAAAGCACCAAGTAAAAGGATCCTTTTATATTAATAGAAGGGGGGAAAAACTAGAACAAAGAAGAATTACCTTAATCTTTTTGCTAAGATTAGAATTTTTTAAATTAGATTAAATTGCTTGAATTGAAATCTAAATAAAGTGTTGGAGAGCAGTAATTAAAAAAAGAGGACTAGATAAGTTCATATTTCAATTCAAATATGTCTCTTTGTCATAGACTTAGTGAAGATGAACCACCTTAACAACATAAAGAAATTTCTAATGAAAAAGACATTTCAAAAACATTTTAAATTCCATGCTTTTAAACTTATTACATTGATAACAATAATAATTCATTTAAAAAAAAATAAAAATATAATGAGAATACTAAATCTTTCACTTCAAATCAAACCCATCTAACAAATGGATAAAAATTAAATAATTAATTATTTAATGCTTAGATGTATTCTTCTAATTAGAACTAATAAATTTAGGGTTTATCCATACCAGAAAATTAAAATTTAGATGTAGTAAATCAACAGATTAAAAATCAAGAAAGTTATTTTCTAAAAAATGAGCAATAAAATATTAAGAATTAAGATAATTTTAATTCAATTCATAAAAAACAAATTTTTAATACAAAAGAAAACCTTTTTCATATAAATAAAAATAATTTTACAGAAATTTCACCTTTAAATATTTAAAATGAAGAGATTTAAGGCGTTGTTGTTACTGATAAAAATTTAGGTGATTTAAAAACTATTGATAATATTGAATCAAAACAGAATTTTGATGATAAAGCTTAAATATGTATTTAGAACAGCAAAATTGGTTCAGTAAAACATTTTAATTTGCAGGGCAATATTTAATTGGTATTTTTTAATAGGAAAATTTGACAAAAAAAGGAGAAAATATTGAGATTAAGTAGTAAAAATTGGATTCTTTAAAGGATAACAATCAGTAAAACTAATAGACGAATATTTAAAAAAACAGCACAACATAAATTTAACAAGTTGTTAAATTAGATTAGCAATAATTAACACAAAATAAAATTCCATAAGCGGACGCAGATTCAAAATAGAAAGAAACAGAGAGATTTAAAAATTTGTTTAATGGTTCAATCTAAAAATTCATTCAAAATACTATATTCAAGATGAAGTAATTATTAATTTGATAATTTTTAATCAACTCATTAATCTTTAAATTTATTAAATTAATAAATAAAATAATATTTTTTATAATATATTTAATTAAGACAATATTTATTAAAAATAAAATTTTTTTCATAAAAAGACTTAGGGGCAAAAATTAATACTTAGCATCTTAAGGGTTAGATATTTAAACTAAAAAATAAATAGAAGAATTTGTTAATGAAGGTATGGATATTTATAAACTTCAAAAAGATATAATTTTAATTAAGAAAGCCATTATGATTATGTTTAGTTGTGATTAATTAGCAGCTTTAAAACTAGTTGGAATTTCTAAATATGGTAAAATTTTTTCTTTTCTTTGTTTTGAATTTTTAATTTATTTAAATTCGTTGAAAGGCGTTGACAATAAGGCAAATCATTTTATGAAATAATTTTCTTTGCTAAAATCTGAAGAGGAATAGTTAAAATGCTTGACAGATTTTCTTACAAGATAAAAGGAGAGGACGAACTTGAGCGAAATAGATTAAAGAATTCTTTCTTCAATAGATTTTGAATGAAATTATTATTAAAAAATTAAGTTAATCTAAATTCAAAAAAATAAAAAATCCAGTTTTTATTCTTTTTGGATCTGTTTTGTATACTACAGCTGATTTATTAATTAGATTTATTTGTTTTAAAATTAGAAAATAATATAACAAATTAAAAGATTTATTTTATTGTAATTTATGTTTTGCTCGTTTTAAGGATCGCAAAAATAAAAGTACCTCAAATAACCACAAAAAATCTTCGAAAATTGTTACTTTTTTAAAACAATCTTCTTTAATAATTAATATATCTTTTAAATAAAGTACACTAGTTATTTTATTTTTTAAAGCAATTAAATTTTTATTATAACTTATTTTATAACCATAAATTAAATTAATTTTGAAGATATTATAAATTCACTTTCATATTTTAATAGTAAGGATTATTAAAGTTTTATTGAAATTTATAGTTTTTTTGTATCTTTAAATATTTAAAGAAAAGCATACTTTATAATATTTAATTGGAAAATATTACATAAAATGATATACATTAGCTTTAGTAAAATTTAAAAAATTGAATTAATAAAGCATTTTTAGATATGAATGTTAAAAAAAATAACTGTATTTTGTTATTTTAATACTCTTAAGTGATAGCTAATTAATATATTTATTTTGTATGTTATTATTCTATGTAAAAGAGTTTTTGTAAGAAATAATATAAAAACTTAACATAAAATAATATAATTTAGATCATTTAAAAATAGTATTTAAAAAATTAAGTAATTGATTGAAATTTATTTTGAAATTTTTTATTCAAAAATTTTCTATAAGAATTAAAAAATTTATTTGTTAAGTACACTCAACACAAATCAGCCACCAACCCTTCAAGAAGTTGCTTAGTTATTATTTATTTTTAGGAAATAATTTAGCTGGTTGAAATTATGAATGAAATAAATCATTTACAACTTCTAAAAGATTTGAATTTCTTTTTGTGTTTCTATACTTAGATAAGAACAATTAGAAGCAAATTGAATTATAATTTAAAAATAAAAAAGAATTATTTTGGATAAATTTAAATAAATTCAAAAGGTAAATGATTTTTAGTAAATTTGATATTCTTTCCTCTACTTTATAATTTAATATTGGTAACTCAGGGATAAGAAGAAGAACTTAAATAGGAGGATTTCTCTCTCTTATAGCTATTTTATCTTCACTAATCTACTTTGTTTATAACATATATTTATTCTTCACAAACTAAATATAACCAAAGTTTTTATCTTAAACATTTGTGAATGGATAATAAACAGATATCTAACTCTAGAACAATCTAGTAGGGTTTAGATTCGAGTATGAAATGAATAAGAGCATTCAAATACTTGAAAAATAGAATAATTCAACATATTTTGTTATATATTCGTAATTAGATAGGGGTTCCTAATAGTTAGATATTCCTTTAGATATAATTGAATGTACTGATCCAGAACTAATTGGGTTTAACTGCTTAGATTTTTCATAGCTCCAAAATTAAACGCTTAGCTTAAACGATCAGAAAAATATATATAGTAGAATATAAATAGGTTATACTAGCTGTTACCAAGTTATAAATGAGATCAATTGTGCAAGCTAAGAAGAAACAGATTAGGTTGTCACAAACGGAGTACTACACATAAAGACACTCTCATAATAATATAATACTACTTCATAAAAAATCTAAATAAACTATAAAAATTATTTCGCCAATCTTTAACCTAATTCTACTTTTGAAAAAACCTATGATATAATCAAGCAATAAACTACTATAATTTAAGGAGCATTTTATTAGTCTGAATAACAATTTTCTTCACCAGTTTCATTGGAATTTTCGAATAGCTAAACTTATAATTATCTGGGCCTTCTAATTGTTCTCAATTTCCAACCTAGCTAAGAAATTTAATATATTAAGATTTAATACTCAAGCATTCCAGAAATATTATCTTCTTGCAATGGTTTTTTAACAATGGCGATGGCTATCGGAATTTTTGCTAGATATATTAGCTCAAATCTCTTAAAATAAGACTTGTTCCTAATAATACTTTAAAATATGTATTAAAGCACTTACTAGCTTATGGTAATGAAAAGCAATATACAGCTTAACTCTAAAGGAGAGATTTAATAAATCAAATCTAAAATTTCTAAAATAGAACAAAAAACGAAGAAGAAGAAAAAAGATAAAGAATGTGAACAATAGGAAAACAATAATTAATTTAATAACATAGAAAAAATTTAAAAAAGCTAATTATGCTGCTTCCACATAAAAAAAAAAACTAATAACAAAAAAATCACAAAAATAAATCAAGAATTTAATTAAATGTAAGATATAATAACTAAATCAGAAGTTGTCAAATTACCCAGCACTTAATAAAAATACAATGAAAAAGATATTTAAAATACACAAATCATTCGAAAGGATGCAATTAATACAACAATAGACCTATAAAATAAAGATTAAGAAGGAAATTTTTTACTTTTTAATAAGGATAAGAATGTCTTAACTTAATTTTAAATTCTTTAAGGAAAATCTAATTAAAATTTAAGAGTTAATGAAAAGAAGATAGAGGAGGATTAAGGCAGTTTAATATTAAATTCAAATATGACATCATCATAATTAGCACTCAACTAGCACAGCTTTTAATTTGCTCATAGTGAAGTATGTTAACAATTTGATGTAAAAGATATTGAAAATAGCATATAAATTCCATGCTTTTAAACATAATATATTGATAATAGTGTTAAAAAACCAAACAGAAAATAAGAAAATTAAAAAAATACTTAGTTCTAATCAACTAGTTTTTTAATTCCAAATTAAACCCTTCTAAATCCACAAAATTTTAATAATTAAGTAACTAATTTTTTGATGAATCCTTCTAGTCCTGAATTAAAAACTTAGGATTTAACCATAAAAGATGACTAAAATAATAATAAAGTAAATCAACTCATTAAAAGTCACAAAATTGTTAGCTCACTATCAAATCAGAAAAATTAAAACTTATAAAATTAATTCCTAAAAAATTAACATTAAGATGGTAATAGTGATATTAATTCTGATCAATGCTATAACAATAGAATCTTTAATTAATATGAACATATTAATAACTATCATATGAGTAATTTAAACCAATTTCCGCTTAAAAGTATTTAAGATTAAGATACCTAAGATGTTGATAAAAATGATAAAAAATTAGATGATTAAAAAACATTTGAGAAGAAATAATCTAAACAAAACTCTGTTGATCAACTTTAGTTAGATAATTAGTAGAGCAAAATTAATGAAGTAATACTTTTTAATTTGTTAAAAAATCACATAATTTATTATTTTTATTAGGTTGCTTAAACAAATAATACTGAAAATAAAATATTAATAAGTAAGTAAAATAACGATTCCTAAAAGAATGAAAGAGGATAAAAACACATCTAATAAGCCAATTTATTGAAAAACAGCTAAACTTGTTAGCAAGATTTTGAGTAGTTAGAATAGCAGTAATAAATACAGAATAAAGCCTTTGTAATTAATGCTAATTCAGATGAGAAGCAAATTGAGAAATAAAGATATTTGTTTAGCGATCCAATCAAAAATTATATCAAAAATATCATATTCAAGTTAAAGTAATCAAAACAAAGAATTTAATTATTTTTCAACTAATAATAGAAATTAAAAATTTATCTAACTAATTAAAAAAATAATTTTATTTAAAAGATTGAGAAAAAAGAATGAATACTTGATTTCAAAAGGGTTAGATTTAGAAACTAAAAAATAAATCGAAGAATAAATTTATGATACTCTGGATATTTATAAGCTTCAAAAGGATCTAATATTAATTAAGAAAGCAATTATGACTATTTTAAGTTGCGATTAGCTAGCTGCTTTAAATCTAGTTGGAGTTTCTAAACATGGTAAATATTATATATACTTATTTAATTTACTTATATTAATTAATTTATTCATAGGTATTGAAAATTAGAAAAATCATTTCATGAATTAGTTTTCTTTGTTAAAATCAGATGAGGAATAACTAAAATAAATGAACAATTTTCTTTCAAGATTAAAAGAATAAACTAATTTGAGTGAAATAGATCAAAGAATTCTTTCTTCAATTAACTTTGAGTGAAATTATCTAATTATAACATAAAAAATACATAATCAAATAATTAAAAATTTTATACTGTAATCTTTTTAAATATTTGAGACTGAAACAAATTAGTTTAATAGTTTTTTATCTTTAAAAAGTTAAATATACAATTTTTTTTTAAGAAGACTGATATTAATATTTAATCAAGATTATTTTTCCTATTTATATTAATTTCAAAAGTTATTTATTTTCTTTTTGTCAATTTAGTATTCAACCGCAAATCATTAAATTACATGAATAAAATTAATTTCCTATATAGAAATGTTTTTTAATACTCTAAACAATATAAAATATCTAGATTGACTAGTTTTATGCAATGTTATTAACTTAAAAAATTAGATTTTTCTTCTTACTTCTTATTTAAAATGCAGTACAAAATAAATATTTATTTTTATTACTAAATATACATATTACTTAAACTATATTTTTAACAAATTTTTCTAATAAAACTTATTTTATCAAACGTTTTTGAAAACAAAAAATTAAATTTAAGACATATGAAAAATGACCTATTTAAATTCTAGTAATATTTAAAAAAATTGGTTTTATAAATTATAATCACAATAATTTATCTAAGGGTATAACATTATTATTCAGTATCAGTCGTAAGACCATTATTTAATTAATAACCTTTTTCTGATAATTTTTGATGCAATTTTTATTATTTGAAAAGAAGTAATCAAATTTAAAGCAAAAAAAAAAAAAGATACTTTAATTTTAGTAGTATTTCAAAATATTGACTCAAACGTATTATTTCCAAAAGCATATTAAAAGATATAATAAAATTATTTTATAGTTATTTAATTTATAGAATTTTATGATTAATTTGAATATATTATAAAATAGGGTGTCTGTTCCATGTAAAATTAAAGTTTTTTTTACCTTCCCTCAGTGGACATAATTTTTACACACTCAATTTGCGCATTCCCTTCCTATTACCCAGAACTAGCTTTTACTAATATTCTTTTTGTTTAAGACTTTTTATCTATCTTAAGGTTTTCAACTAAAAAAGTTCTTAATTTTTAGATAATGTATAATTAAATGTGTTTTTATTTTACGACTTTTAATTTGAATGATAATTGAATAAAGATTCAAATAATATTTTTGAATGTTAACTTTCATTGAAATCACACTTTAGAATTGATTAGTGTTGTAATTATCTTATTAATAATTATTCATTAACATATACTTTATTGCTTAATAAGGTTAATCAATATTTAAATATAATTCTTATATTTATAGGATTATTGATATTGTTAATTTAACGAATAATAATTAATTACAACAAATTAATATTCAACGTTTTGTAATAAACACTTAAATCTTCTAATTAATTTTTTGTTAAACAATCATATGATAAAGTATTAAAATTACAAAAAAGAAATAATTAATTAACAAAATTAGCTATTAAACTAAGGAAACAACATTAGGTATTAGTTAATCTTTGTTTAAGCGTAGAATCGCAAAATTGATTTAAATAAATGAAACAAAATTATTTTTCTATCAAGCTGAAATCTTACTATGTTAAAGATCTATATTAATTTATCAAGTAAAGCAAGCGAAGTGAACATTTTTCCATTTTAATTCTATGCTTTCATTAACTTGTGTTGGCTTAGCTTTAAATTGATAAATAAACATGGTAAGACTTGGCTTCAGATTAATAAATATTTTCATCATTATAAAGATATTTCTTCTTTCTAAATAACTTCATAGAAAAACAATAAGACAATATTAGCTTAGTAGTTTCATTATTGCTTGCCTTAAATTGTTTCATTCCAATATGCTTCATTTACTCAGCATTTTTCTAAAGTAGAACTTAACATTATTTTTTTAAAATAATGTCATAAATTCTACAAAGTTATTAGTATTTAATAGCTCTACCATCTTTCTACATTTCTATCAGAAGCTATTAGCATGTATCATCAATAATAAATATTATACTAACTCTGATTATAGGTAGTAATTTAAATATTAAACTTATTTAATTATTTTTCAAAAAACTAAATAGGATCATTCATAGTGTCTTAAGATTATGACTACTCCTTTACTAATGAAGATATTCTATAAAAGAAAGATACATATTTGAATTAGACAGAACTTTATTTGGATTTACTGTTGTGTGCTATGAGTAGCTTTTTAGATATCAATATGTTGATTATTACTTCGTTTGTGCTGAACATCTTTAAATTAGTAATAACTTTAAAAAGCCATAACTATGTCAACAAGAATCTATCAAGGTGGCTAATTATTTTAGGATTTTTCAAAGCACTACTTCCTATATCCTTTATAGTATATATCATAAGCAATTCTTAAAAAGATCTTTTGCTACTAATTGTTATTATTTTACTACCATTGTCTTATAAACTAGGAAATACTCTTTCAATAGAATGGTATAATTACATTAACATATAATAAAGTTCATGCTACAATTAAATGAATAATTCAAGTCCATTTAAAATTATAATGAAAGACAATATTTAATTAATTGATATTTTTTGCAGATAGTTAGTAAAAAATATCAAATAAAAAATAGTATTTTCTAACTTAGAAACTTCTACTATCTTGTTTTCTTCATAAATTTATTACTCTGAAAATTAGTCAAGTGAATGCGGTGGTAATCTTAGTGAATATAGCTCTTCAGAACCTAAAGTAAAATTAAATAATAATTTATTAAAATATATATATAATATTCTCACATTTTATAATATTATTTGTTTAATCATAAAAGAAATAAAGTAAACTGAATATTGAATTCGAAAGCAAACAAAGTGAAAGAGAAAGCGAAAATAAATTAAATGTCTTTAATATAAACATTATTAGGAAAATAATGAGAATTTACTCAGATGCCATAGATTCTAAAGCATAGAAAGATACTTTGAGCACTCTAGATTTTTCTTACTTAACTCTTGTTTCTTCTGCCTATCATAATCATTGCTTTTCACTTCTAAAAATATTCAATGCCCGTTTAAATTCACGCATTAGAGATTGTTGGAAAGATTAGCAAAAAATTGAAACATTATTTAAATTCATAAATGATGAAATTTAAATAGAAAATAAAAAAAATAAAAAAGAGAGCAATTAATTTGAGATTCACTCAATTTTAAAATTAGAATAAATAATAAAATAAATAAATAAAAAATATCTTGAATGTATGAGATAATATTAAATTGTCATCACAATTTTATCAAAGAATTTTATAGATATCAATGATGCTTTATTGTAAATGACTACATACAGAGAAAAAAGAAATTAGCTTTAGAATTTAATAATAGAACATTTGCCAAATAACTGTAATAATAATTCTCTTAAAAATTTGTGTATAAAATTTGATTTTTACTTGCTTCATAAGAAATATCTATCGTTATATTACTAAAAATTAAACACATAAAAATACACTTAAGAGAAATACACATACTTTTAGAATGAGTAAAACTGCTTTGCATTTGTTTCTCTTCTTGAAAATTCATTTGGAAGGGTGAAAAATGCCAATAAGACATTTATTAAAACTCTAGGTTTCACAAATAAGCCATAAATAATTGGTCAACCTATTTTTTCAATTTTTCCAAAAAAGATTTAATAAATAGGGCTTTACAATAAAATTACTTCTCGAATCACAGAAAACTACATTCGTAAATATAACCAGATAGCAGATATCCCTCTATTTATAGCAAGAAATAATTAAGGATATTCTCAGCCATTTTAAGTGAATATTTAAAGTCAAATAATAGATTAACAAGACTTTGGATTGACAATTTGGGCTAAACCTATTATTGACGATAATATTTATATAATTTTGGATTAAAAAGATCCAAATATAATAAAATTAATGAGCAAAACATTCAAATAAGAATTCTTAACACAAAATTAGAACTCTTAAAATTTAAAAATGACAAGAATGAATAACTTTATTCCAATAATTAATTATCTAATTAAAAAGAGTTAAATACAGTAAAATAAAAAATTTGAAACTCTACTAATTAAGAACCAGATGAGTGCTGAATCTTTGCTCTATATTAGTTTAGAATATCCAAATTTCTTAAATTCACTTTTAGAGTAAGAGATATTTTCAATAACTGTATCTTTTTAAATTATTAATAATAAAATAACATAATATATTATACTCATTATTGAAAACTACAAATCTATAAACTCTTTTAGTGATAAGATCCACTTCATCAAATAGTATTAAATTCAAATTGAAGAATTATGTGGTTTATATTTAAAATTTGATTATGAAAGTAACAAACAAAATATATTGAAATAATAAGATTAATAATATTAGTTAAATTCTACAGATTTATTTAAAGACAGAGAGAGCAACTGTATCAGATAAAAATGCGACAACAGTCAATATGAATCAACCACTATTATTTAAAATATTTAAGAATCTAATTCATATGCTAAATTAAGCCAGAGAAATCCAGATATTGTCTATACAATAGAATAAGATAATTATTTATCATAAAGGCCTTTCATTGATAGCAAATAAATTTACCCAGATTAAAATCAAGGAGATTATGTTATAGATCAGTAATCTTCATAAATTTAGGATTTAATTATTGATTAATAACGTTTTAGTTATAGGATGAATGATTCCAAATTTATGCTAGATAAAAGCAAAGAATTCTCGTTCTTTTAAAACTAAAGAGACAATACTGATTTTAGTCAAATAATAAAAAGATCTGATTATCATAGTGGTTTTGAAATAAATGAATAACATAAAACAAATGAAGATTAAATATCAGATCTTAAAGAAAATTAGATATTATAATTTGTTTAAAAGAATAACTAAGAATCAATCAGTAAAAATCAAAGCATTTTTCCACCCAAAACAAATGAAGTCTAATAAGATTAAAGTAATGTTGAAATATCAAATCTATAACTTCTTTCAAATAATTTAGCTTAAAAGAGTAAATAAACAGCTCATAAGTAATATTTATAGCAGAGAGATGTTACAACCACAGGAATAAAAAGTAGAACTTTGTTTGCTCTTTAAGAAGAATAAAGACAGAAAAATTAAGATGTTCAATCTGTTTCTTCTTCTACAAAAAGTGTACAAAATAAGTAAAATATTATATTAAGAGTTTTATTCGTCGACATTTAAACATTATTTAATTTCTCTTTTCATCTAAAAAAAAACATTTTTTGGAAAGTAAGACTCATTACGTTATTTTCTATTTAACAATAGAAATATTTTTATTTAATTTCAAAGTTAATAACTTTCTAAATAAAACAATAGAATTATAAAAAAATATATATATAAATTGAATCCGAAGATTCTGTAAGCACTTTTTAACATATTATTTTACTTTTGAGTTACATATATTTAGTTTTTATTATAATTTATCTAATTTTTGTTGATCATAATATGATTGACCTTGAAGTCTCCATGCTCAGTCCGGTCTGACTAGGCCTATGGATACACTCCTTGTGGGGCCTAAGTTCTAAAATTATTACATTTTAAGAAAAAAATAATTAAACAAAAAAAATATTAATCTATTTAATAAAATAATTAATTTATATTTAGAAAAAAACACTTTATTTATTAAAGACAATTTTCTAAATGTTAGCAAAGAATACTAAATTTTTAAAATTTTCATAAAATAAGAAGTGGAAATTTGATGGAATTATTGAAAACTCATTAGTTAATATTAACTCATATTTAATATATTTTATCAAAATTACACAATATTCAAATATTTTTAAAAATTTTGCTCAATCAATTATCAAAAAAGATTTTTTTATTATTCATTATCATTTTGTAAAAAAGATAAACTGTACTTAAGAAACAAAAGTTAAAAAATATAGAGAAATACTAAAGTTTTTAAATTCATCATTTTAATAATATTTTTGTTTTATTTATTTTCATAAACATAAATTAAAGGCAATTATTTGATATGATCTACTAAAAGAAGCAAATTAGATACCTCAAATTTGTAAATATTTTTGGAATTGTTTCACTGCTCGTGATTATTACTATTACACTGTATGAATTTCTTTAATTTTATTTAAATGTATCATATTAAAGAGACAATTTTAAATATATAAATTGGATATATATGATTAATGTCCAATTAAGTTATGCTCTTTCTGAGAGAAATATAATTTTGCTAAATTAAAATAATTTGCTATCAACTCCTGCTTCTTTGAATTAAACATTTGTTCAATTACTTGAATAACAAGATGAATCAAGAATTAATTTAAGCAAATAATATCTTCTCCTTTTATATAATAATACTAATCCTAATATTTAAGTCTTTAACATCATTAAAAATCAATATATCTTATAATAAATTCTATCCAGCAAAAAATAATCTAACTCCTATAATATATCCATGCTTTACTCGATAGCTATGCAGACTTATGGAATATTTTATTTCGTATCAAATAAAGATGCAAATGGTGTAGTTAAAACACAAAACGAGTAAAATTACTAAGCATTAAATGATTAAGTGTAACTAGTATTTTTTTAGATGAATGATTATTATGTAAATTAACTTAATTTGATTTAAAGCTAAAGCCTTTTTCAGCTTTATGCTACAATTTTAATCAGTTTTTTTTGCTTGCTAAATGTAATCCCAAGTTATAAACTCATCAAAGTAAAATAATAAAAAATTTTAGAGCTTTTTGCAACTTTTGATAGACAAGACCTTTAATAAATTTTATAAGATATAAATTATCAGCTCTCTTTTTGTAAAGGATTTAGTGAAACGAAATAGTTAGCTGAATCAAACTCAAGTCTTGAAAGCTATTTATCTTAATGCGAAACTAACAAAGTAGTCTAAATTCCACCTGTTCTAATAGAAAAAAAATTAAATATAAGTAGAACATCTAATTTAAAATACTCTTTAAAGTACTTAACAATAGGGGTCTTAGCTATTTTTTGTTTGATTTCTCTATATCCTCTAGTAAACTATCTGTTGATTAATCAGTTCATAAATAATTCTTCAGTCATCTTCAACTTTAATAGTAAATTGTATTATCTATTAAAATTTTTTTTAAATTAATAAATAAAAAATAATAAGACGTTGTTTGCAAATCTTACTTTTTCATTTTGAATTCTTTGAGAGCAAGACAAGGCTTAGCAACAGCATTTTTGCTTCCTGCTTAGCAATCTGTTTCAGTTAATACATTTTAAAATATGCTGACTGAAATGACCGAAACAGCAAATTAATTACCTGATTTAATTTAAGATAATTTAGGGAAAATAAGTTCTACAAAATTGATCAACTAAAGTGTATTTAATGACTATTTAGTTAACGTTTATACAGGTAATGCATGTGACACATTATCAAATTATACATAATATTAAAATGGGGACTTTCAATATACTTAATGCACTACTGTTGGCAAAGGTTCTCTTCTTAAAGGATTGCTTAACGGTGTTATTTTTTTTATAAGCATATATAAAGATTACATGACTTTTGCAATGAGTCAAAATGCCACACAGTTTTAACAAAGCTTTAATTAGTATAATAAAAACATTCCTGCAGTAAAATAATTTTAATTTAAAATAGAGTTATCGAAGGATCATGAATATCTTATGAATTTCTTTTAAGATTAAAATTATCAACTTTATAACTATTATGAAAACATTGCAATTATTTTAGTAATTATTTAAATAATTTTTGTGATATTACTCTTCACAGTAAGTTGGCACATATATTTTAAAAAAATCAACAAAATAATCATTTCTACAAAATGCCTATTAGATATTTTTCCTTAATAAACTTTATTAAAAAATACCTATACTATATCTTATTTAAGATAAAATGAATGACTCAAAATTATAATATTATAAATATCAATTTTTTGTTTTATCTGTTTACATTAAGATTCTTTTTGTTATCATAAATTTGATACTTTTTTGTAGCTTATTTTAAATATTTATTACTTATTTATTTATTTTAAGTTATTTTTGCTTTTCCAATTAAATTTTATATAAAAAATTATTACTTAACATAAATCATAATTTATATTATTTTAAATTAGAAATTAAAATTAATAACCAGATAATTTATTAATTTTTTATATTGCTTGAAATTAATTTAGAAATATTTGCAAATATTTAAAAATAAAATAAATGATAGTAAATGAAATATTTTATTATTTATTTTACTATTTAAAATAAATTAAAATAAAAAGTAAATAATTTTAAATTTTTAATAGAAAATTAAATTATTATTAATTTATATTTATTAGATAAAATTAATCAATAATTTATAATAGTCATATTTGTAATTTTTATTTATTTATCAACTATTATTAATATAATGAGATATAGTTAAATAAATGAATTAATAAATAATAAATTTCGTTTAAGTGAACTCTTTTTTCTACTTACTAATTTTCTGTCAAGCAATAATATATAAATGATTAAATACTAAAGTTATGATAAGAAATAATTAATAATTAAGAAAATTAATTAGTGGTATTAATAAAGAAATAGAGTTAGGTATAAGTAAATTAATTAGTCTCTTTTTGATAGTGCACTTTTTCTAAAATAGCTTTAGTTAAATGAAACAAAATTCTTTTGTTGTTAAATTGAAATCATACTATGTTAAAGATTTATATTAATTTGTAAAGTAAAGCAAAAGAAATAGACATTTTTCCATTTTAGTTTTCTGCTTTCATTAAGCCATTTTAATTTAGCTCTAAATAGACAAAAAAACATGGTAAGACTTGGCTGCTGATTAGTAAATATTTTCATATGTGTAAAGATATATCTTCTTTCTAAACGACTTCATAAGCAGCCAATAGAACAATATAAGCTTAGCAGTTTCAATACTATTTGCGTTGAATTCTTTGATTGCAATTTGTTTCATTTACTCTGCATTTTTCTAAAGTAGAACTAAACATTATTTTTTTTAAATAATATCATAAGTTCTACAAAGCTATTAGTATTTAATAGCTCTACCATCATTCTACATTTCTATACAAAGCTATTAGCAAGTATAATCTCTAATAAACATGATACTAACTCTAATTATAGGTAGAAAGTTAAATGTTGATTTATTTAATTTTTTTTTCGGAAAAACAAATAGGATCATTGATAGTGTCTCAAGATTATGACTACTCTTTCACGAATGAAGATATTCTATAAAAGAAAGATTTGTATTTTAATGTGACGGAATTTTATTTAGATATAATTTTGTGTACTTCTAGCAGCTTTTTTGACATCTATATGATGATTATTTCTTCGTTTGCAATTAGCGTTCTTAAATTACTAATAATTTTAAAAAGCCATAATTATATAAACAAGAATCTATCAAGATGGTTAATTATTTTAGGATTTTTCAAAGCACTTCTGCCTATATCGCTTATAGTTTATATACTAAATAACACTTAAAAAGATCTTTTGTTACTAATTGTTATTATTTTAATGCCTTTGTCTTATAAGCTAGGAAATACTCTTTCAATAGAATGGTATAATTACATTAACATAGAATAAAGTTCTAACGACAATTAAATAAATAATTCAAGTCTTTTTAAAATAATATTGAATGACAGAAATTAATTAATTGATATTTTTTGCAGATAGTTAGTTAATAACACCAAATAAAAAATAGTATTTTCTAACATAGAAACTTCTACTATCTTATTTTCTTCATAAATATATTACTCTGAAAATTAATCAAGTGAATATGAAAGAAATCTTAGAGAATTTAGCTCTTCTGAACCTGAAGTAAAACTAAACAATTAATTTATATTAACGTTCATGTATCATAATATTATTTTTTAATTATTAAAGAAATAAAGCAAAATGACTATATTATTTGAAAGCAAAGAAAACGAAAGAGAAAGCAGCTTGTAGATTTTTAATATAAAAATTATTAGGAAAGTAATGAAAATATACTAAGATATCATTGATTCTAAAGGATAGAAAGACACTTTGAGCACCATAGATTTTTCTTACATGGCTTTGATTTCTACTGCTTATAAAAATTAGTGCTTTTCGCTTTTAAAAATATTAAATGCTCGTTTAAATTCATGCACAAGACAAAGTTGGAAAGATCAGCAAAAATTTGAAATATTTTTAAAATGCGTAGATGATTTAATTTTAATACACAATCAAAAAAATAAAAAAGAGAGCAATTAATTTTAGTTTTACAAGATTTTAGAATAAGAATAATATATGAAATAAATAAATAAAAAATATTTTGAATGTTTGAGATAATATTAAATTATTGTCTCAAATTTATCAAAAAATTTTATAGACATTAATGATGCTTTTTTACAAATGACTTTATACAGAGAACAAAGAAATTAACTTTAGAATTGTATGATAGCATAATTGCAAAAGAACTGTAATAGCGAAATCCTTAAAAATATGTGTATTAAATTTGATTTTTATTTGCTTCATAAGAAATATCTGTCACTATACTTCTAGAAATTAAACATAAAAAAATATTCTTAATAGAAAAATGTAAAATTTGTCAATGAATAAAGCTGCCTGGCATTCGTATCTCTCCTTGAAAATTCATTTGGAATTGTTAAAAATGCCAATAAAAATTTTATTAAAACACTTGGCTTCACGAGTAATTCATAAATAGTTGGTCAATCGATTTTTTCAATGTTTCCTAAAAATATTTTATAAAAATTACTTTACACCAAAATAACTTCTTAAATCACTGAAGGATACATTCATACATATAATCAGATTGTAGATATTCCTCTTTTCATAGCAAGAAATAATTAAGGATATTCTCAACCATTTTAAGTGAAGATTTAAAGCCAAATTATAAACTAGCAAGACTTTGGATTGGCAATTTGTGCTCAACCTATTTAAGATGATAATATTTACATAATTTTGGATTACAAAGACCCCTGTATTATAAAATTAATGAGCAAAACATTCAATTAAGAATTCTTATCAGAAAATATTAAAACTTAAGATCTTAAAATAATGAGAATGGATAGCTTCGTCCCAATCATTAATGATCTAGTTAAAGTAAGTAAAATATAACAAAATAAAAAATTTGAAACTCTGTTAATTAAGTAAGAGAAAAACAATGAATCTTTGCTCTAGGTTAACTTATAACATCCACATTTTTTAAATTCACTTTTAGACGCTAAGATATTTGCTATAACTGTATCTTTTTAAATTATTAACACTAAAATAGCATCATATGTTACAATGATCATTGAAAATTACAAATTTATAGGCAGGTTTAGCGATAAAATCCACTATTTAAACAAATATTAAATTCAAATTAATGAATTATGTGGCTTCGATTTAAGTTTTGATGACATTTCTAAAAAGGGAAATATTTTGAAAAAATAAGAATAGTAATTTAAATTAAATTCTGATATCAGATAAAAATTTGATACCAACCAATAAGAATCAACCACTATTATATAAAACATGTACAATTCTTCTTTATATATTAAATAAAGCCAGAGGAATCAAGATATTATCAATACTAACGAATATGATAACTCTTAATCTCATAGGTGCTTTATTGATAATTAATAAAATTAGCATGATATAAATCAAGGTGTCATAAACATGTAATCTTCTAAAATTTAGAATATGATTTTTGATTAAAAATGGTAAAATGAAAAATTAAATGACTCGAAATTTATGCTTGAAAATAGCAAAGAATTTTCACCATAATAAAATAATAAAACTAATACTGATTTCAGTCAAATAATAAAAAGATTTGATGATCTAAATATGTTTGATATTAATGAATCAAACAAAATAAATCAATATTAGTTAACAGATAATTACAATAATTAATTATCCAAAAGATCTTAAAAATAAGAAAATAACTTAGAATAATCTATCAGTAAAAATCAAAGTATTTTTTCACCTAAACCAAGAGAAGTTTAATAAGATTTAAATAATATTGAGAACTCAAATCAATAACTTCTATCGCATAATTTAGCTTTAAAAAATAAATAATAGGCTCTTGTGAAATATATACTGTAGAGAGATGTCACAACGACTGGAATAAAAAGTAGAACTTTGTTTGCTTTTCAAGAAGAATAAAGAAATTAAAATTAAGATGTTTAATCTGTTTCTTCTTCTACAAAAAGTACTCAAAATAAGTAAATAATAATTGAAGTTTTTTATTTAATTAACATTTAAGCTTTATTAAAGCTTTTATCAATTAGAAAGCTAAAACATTATATCCTTCTTAAAAATACAAAAAATTACTTTTATTTTAAAATTTAAAAAACTTCTATTTGAAACAGTAAAATTTTCAAACACTCAAATGTCAATCTAACTTTTATAATGGATATATATTAAAAATATAGATTATACAAATTAAAAAAATAAATTAAAAATGAGTTAAAGATCTACTTAATTAATTATTGGCAGATTCATAAAAATATTATTTATCAAAGAATTTTAAATTTACAAAACATCAACAAAACCAAATCAGTTTTGAAAATTGGACTGAATCTTTGAAACATTTTCAAATTTAATTTTAAACTTAAACATAAAGTGAAACAAATAAAATCAATAAATATTAAGAGTTTCTTACTATTTTTACTCTTTAAATAAAATAAATTTTTTTGATTAAAAATTTCCTTAACATTTTTTACTAAGGGAAGAAATTTACCTGCGTTAAATTAAATAGGGATATCAGTCAAATTATTTAACAAATATCACTATTAAAAATACAAAGATTAATTAAAAATATATATTTTAAATTGAGTGAGTGGAAATAAAATGAGTAGATATCGATTTGCAAATTTTTTTGTTAATTAGAATAATATTTTTTATAAATAAATTAAAGGTAATTATTTAATATGATTTACTAAAAGAAGCAAATTAGATACCTTAAATTTGTAAACATATTTGGAATCATTTCACTATTAGTGATTATAACTATTACGCTGTATGAATTCCTCCAATTTTATGTAAATTTATCATCTTAAAGGGAAAATTTTAAATATATAAATTGGATTTATATGATTAATGTCCAATTAAGTTATGCACTTTCTGAGAGAAACATAATTTTACTTAATTAAAATAAGTTACTATCTACTCCGGCTTCATTAAATTAAACATTTGTTCAATTACTTGACTAACAAAATGAATCAAGAATTAATTTAAGCAAATAATATCTTCTCCTTTTATATAATAATACTAATCCTAATATTTAAGTTTTCAACATCATTAAAAGTCAATACATCCTCTAAAAAATACTATTCAGTAAAACATAATCTAGCTCCTATAATATGTCTATGATTTACTCTATCGTTATGCAGACTTATGGAGTATTCTATTTCGTATCAAACAAAGATGCTATTGGTGTAGTTAAAAGATAGAATGAAGAGAATTATTAAATATTAAATGATTAAGTTCAGCTAATATTTTCTTAGATGAATGACGACTATGTAAATTAACTTAACTCTATATAAAGCTAAAGTATTTTTCAGCTTTATGCTACAATATTTGTAAGTTTTTTTTGCTTGCTAAATGTAATCCCAAGTTACAAACTCATCAAAGTAAAGTAATAAAAAATTTTAGAGCTCTTAGCAACTTTTGATAGGCAAGAACTTTAACAAATTTTATAAGATTTAAATTATTAGCTTTCTTTTTGCAGATTTAATGATAAAAAGTAGCTAATAGAATCAAACTCAAATCTTGAAAACTCCTTATCATAATCTCGTACGAATAAAGTAGTGTAAACTCCACCTGTTTAAATAGAGAAAAAGTTAAATATCAGCAGGACATCTAGTTTAAAATACTCTTTAAAGTGCTTGATAATTGGAGTATTGGCTATTTTTTGCTTGATTTCTATATATCCTTTAGTAAACTATTTGTTGATTAATCGCTTCATTGATAATTCTTCAGCCATCTTCAACTTTAACAGTAAATTTTATTAGTCATTTTTTAAATATGTAAATAATAAATATACAAATAATAAATAAAGATGTTGTTTGCAAATCTTACTTTTTCATTTTGAATTCTTTGAGAGCAAGATAAGGCTTGGCAACAGCATTTTTGCTTCCTGCTTAACAATCTGTTTCAGTGAATACGTTTCAAAGTATGCTGAGTTAAATGACAGAAACAGCAAATTAATTACCTGATTTAATTTAAAATAATTTAGGAAAAATAGGTTCCATAAATCTAATCAACAAAAGCATATTTAATGACTATTTAGTTAATGTCTTTACAGGTAATGCATGTGACACAATCTCAAATTATACATAGTATTAAAATGGGGACTTTCAATATAATCAGTGTACTAGTGTCGGTAAAGGTTCTCTTCTTAAAGGATTGCTTAATGGTGTCATGTTTTTTATAAGCATATATAAAGATTATATGACTTTTGCAATGAGTTAAAATGCCACATAATTTTAATAAAGCTTTAATAATTATAACAAAAACATTCCTGCAGTAAAATAATTTTAATTCAAAATAGAGTTATCGAAGGATCATGAATATCTTTTGAATTTCTTTTAAGATTAAAATATTCAACTCTATAACTATTATGAGAATATTTCAATTATTTTAGTAACTATCTAGATAATCTTTGTGATATTACTTTTCACAGTAAGCTGGCATATATATTTCTAAAAAATTAATAAAATCATTATTTCTACAAAATGCCTTTTTGATGTTTTTCCTCAGTAAACAATATTGAAAAATACGTATATTATGTCTTATTTAAGATAAAATGAATGACTATAAATTAAAAATATTACCAATATCAATTTTAATGTATATATATAAAATTAATTTTTTATTTTTGTGTTGTCTATTTTCTATCTAAATTTACTTATTAGCTTATAAATAATATAAATATTAATGAATTTATTTCTAAGTAAAATATTTAAATATATTATAATAACATTCAAATAGAAATGATAAATTAAAATAATTATTTATTTTTACTAGCCATATAGTAATTTTGTATTATAAGCAAAAAATAATTTTAAGAGGCTGGGGGAAAATAATTATCTCTGTTATATTTATAAAAGAATTAAGTCTACTTTTAAATATCTTTATTTTGATATACTTTGTAATAATCAACTTATGTAGATGTTAGGATTATCAAAAGTCGATAGTAATTATTAAAATAATAAAATAACTTTGTAAAAATAAAAAATACTAACAACTAAATAATAACTAGCTAACTGTTTATCTATAACAAACTCATATGAATATGTTATCAAATTTATTTTTCGAAAAATTTTTTTTGAAAATGAGCTATATATTATAATTTGAATGAAACAATGACTCATTTTAAATATATTTTTTTTAATAGCTAATTTTCTTACATTATTTTCAATTAATAATAATTGTTAATTATTACAAACAAAACAATAGATAAATAATTAAGGAATATTAAATATACTAAAGAAATTTAAATATAGCAATAAAGCTTTTTTTACGCATAATTATATCATTAAAGGGGTAATTAAATGAAAATGACTTAGTTAGTTACCAAACTTAAGTTTTATTATATTCAAGACCTTTACTAGTTAGTCAAGAAAAGCTAAAGGAATAACCATTTTTCGATATTAATATTTATTTTTCATTAGATTGTCTTAATTTAGCTTTAAATAGATTAATAAACATATAAGGAATTAGCATCAGATTAAAAAATATTTTCATAATTCATAGCATACTTCTTATTTTTGAGTGGCTTTTCTAATAGCGGATATAATAAAATATCTTTGCTAGTTGAAATAATATTTGCTATTAACTGTTTTATTATAGTTTTTTTGATATTCTCTATTTTTTTTAAAAGTAGAATTAAAAAAGGCTTGATCTTATTAATCTTTTCACAAATAATGCAAACCTACTAATTTTTGATTGCTCTACCATCATTCTATATTTCTATGCAAAGTTATTAGCAAGTCTTATCTTTAATAAATGTAATTCTTACTCTCGCTATAGGTAATATCAAATATTAAGTTTTAAAATTAAAATTTTTTAAAAATTAAACAGGTTCAATATCAGTATCACTAGATTATGATTATACATTTGATGATAAAGACATGCTTTAAAAGAAAGACTCACACTTTAACTCAATAGAATTTTATTTAGATTTTATTCATAGCATTATTAATAGCTTTTTTGATATTTATATGGTAGTGGCATTCTCTTTTGTGTCAAATGCTATTAAATTAGTAATTATTTTGAAAAGCCATAATTACTTAAACAAGAGTTTATGTAGATGGTAAATAATTTTGGCTATTTTTAGATGTCTCTTCACGATTTCTGTAATCTCCCATACTTTAAACAAATCTTAAAAAGACATTTTACTTTTGATAATTATAATTATTATACCTTTATCATTTAAGATTGGTGATAATCTTTCAACAGAATGGTATAATTATATTAACATTCAATGCATTTCAAATAAAAATTAAATCTAAGACTTGAGTTTGTTTAAATTGATTATGAATGACAAAATTTAATTAATTGATGTTTTTTGCAGATAATTAGTAAATAACACTAAATAAAAACTGATAATTTCTAATCAAGAAACTCCTACTATTACATTTTCTACATAGATTTATAACTAAAATCAATCATTCAAAGGAGAAATGTAGCATTAAGATGATTGCCTAAAAGTAACATTAAACAATACTAATTTCTATTAAATTAAAAAAAATAATTTAAAATAAAATAATATTAAATACATAGGAAAGATATATTGTTGAATAAGATGACGAAAATAGCGAAAAAGAAAATTTTTAAATTACTTTTAATTTAAAAGCCATTAAGAATATTATGAAAACCTACTTAGATGCTATTTAATTAAAAGGAGGCAAACAAAATTTGGACACTCTAGATTTTTCTTATTTAACTTTGGTGTCTACTTTCTCTCAAAATTAGAGTCTATCAATAATAAAAATATTAAATGCAAGCTTAAATACAAATATCAGACTAGGTTGGAAGGATTAGTAAAAGATTGAGACCATAATGAGATGCGCAAACGCTTAAATTGAAATTAGCAACAAATAAAATAAAAAAGATAAAAATTCATTTCAGATTCACACAATTTTAGAGTAAGATCAAAAAATAAAAGAATTGGAAAGTAAATATTTTGAATGCTTAAAATAATAATAAATTATCATTGAAAAGCTATCAGTTAATTTTATAGATATTAATAATGTGTTCCAACTGATGATTTAATACAGAGAGCAGAGGGATTTATTAAAAAGCGAAATAATCAGATAAATATAAAGCAACAGTAATAATAATGTACTTAAGAATTTAAGTATTAAATTTGACCATTATTTGCTTTATTAGCAAAATATATCACTCTATTAAAAAAAACTGAATAGATTAAAAGGCCTTTCAAAAAAATACACTTAATTTTAGACTGAATAATGTGGTCTCGCATTCATTTCTCTTCTCGAAAATCAATTTGGCATTATTAAAAATGCTAATAAGTTTTTCATGAAAGTCCTTGGCTTTACAAACAAATCATAAATAATTGGTTAATCAATTTTATCTATATTTCCATAAAATCTAATACAAAAAAGGTTGTACAACAAGATAATTTCTTAAATTACTGAAAAATATATTCCTACTTATAACTTAGTCAATGAAATACCTCTAGTCATAGCAAGAAATAACAATGGATATTCATAACCATTTTAAGTTAAATTTTAAAGTCAAAAGCTAGCCTCAGAAGATTTTGGATTGACAATATGGGCAAATCCTATATAAGATGATAAGATTTACATGATTTTAGATTAAAAAGACCCTTCTAAAATTAAATTGATGAGCAACACTTTCTAGTAGGAATTCTATACCAAGCAATTTAATAAGTAGAATTAAAAAATAGAGCGAATTGATAGTTTTATTCCTATTATTTTAGATCTGATAAAATTAAGTGAAACACAATAAAATAGAAAATTTGAAACTTTACTGATTAAACCAGAGATGAGCAACGAACATCATTTAATTCACTAGAATTTAAACTCACCAAATTTCTTAAATACTCTAATGTAGTCACAGATTTATTCTATAACAGTGTCATTTTAAATTTTTAATAATAAATTAGCTTAGTTTATTTACATGATTATAGAAAATTACAAACCTATTAGTTTTTAAAAAGATAAGCTTCAATACATTTAACTGTATCAAATGTAAATTAAAGAATTATGTGGTAAAAATTTAACTTTTGATAATAAAGAGCAAATTGATTTCTAATAAAGATATCAAAACACATAATTAAAAACAGAGAAAGTAAATGTGGACAATGAAGTCAAGAATCTAAAATAAAATCTACATGAAAAAAGTCAAAATGAATCAACTCTTTTTATCTAAAACATTCAAGATATCTCATCATATAATATTTAAACTTAAAGGCATTAAGATATTAACACTACATATGATTAGCATAATTCTCAATCGAATAGATATTTCTATGATACATAGGAAAAATATCCATATTAACCAGATTATGTGGTAAATCTAGAATGTTCCAAAATTTAAAGTTAAGTTTCAGAATAATCTCAAATTATTCACAAATAAATTAATGAATCATTAAATTTGTTTAAAAGTCAAAGTATAAATGCATCACCATAAAATTTTTAAAATAAATAGTATGATGAATTTTATTAAAACACACAAAAAAGCAATAAATCTAATGAGTAAAATAAGATTGAAAATAACAATTAATTTAAAACGGATTATATTAAAGATTCATTCGTAGAAAATAGTTATAATTATATAATAAATAGAGGAACTTAATATGATAGCTCATTTGACTTATTTACTAAAAATAAAAATATTTTTTCACCTAATTAAGGTAAAATCCAACAAGGCTAAGATTAGATTGATCAATCAAATTAAAAGCTTTTTTCAAATAATATGTATGCTCTTTAATCCAAACAATAAGCAAATAATTAATTTTAATAAATGGAAGAATCAAATAGTGAAAAATTAAGTAGGACTTTAAATATTAATTATAAGCATTAAAAATAGCAAAATTAAGATGTTCATTCTGTTTCTTCTTCAACTAAGAGTGTTCAAGACAAGTAATCCACTTTAATTAATTTTTAATTTAATTTCTATTATTTTCTATACCAGTGTTATTCAAATTAACATTTTAGTTAGAAATATCTGAAATAAACATTCAAATTATTTCTTTGCTAAAATATTTTTTAGGGTTAGTTTTAATTACAAGTACTTCAAATTGAATAAATCACATAATATGAATTTTAATTTAATTTCAAATAAATGATTTTTTTTATATTTTAAAGGCAGCTTTTTGAATTGATATACTAAAAAAAACAAAGCGGATTTCTTAAATTAATTAACTTATTTGGGCTAGCCTCTCTCTTAGTCATAATCACCATTACTATCTATGAATTTTTAACTTATTTTGTCAATTTATCATCTCAGAGAGAGAATTTCAAATTTATAAATTGGATATATTTGATTAACGTTTAATTCAGCTATGCACTTTCTGGAATAAATATGTATACCTTAAATTAAAATAATCTATATTTAACACCACAATCTTAAAACAATTAATATGTCGATTTAATGAATTATTAAAATAATTTAAGAATGAATCTAAGCAAGCAATATCTACTTTATCTTTATAACAACACAAATCCTGACATATAAATTTTTAAAATAATTCAAAATAAATAAATCCCCTAAAATGTATATTCTAACATATTTAATTACGACCAGTATAATATGTCAATTATTTATTTTATGCTAATGTAGACTTACGGAATTTACTACTTTGTGTCCAATTAAGATCTTAGTGGAATAATTAAAAAATAAAATGAAGAAAATTATGTGGCTCTAAATAGTTAAGTTGAAATCATATTTTCTGAAATGAATAATGAATACTTAAATTAACTTAATTCACTATAAAAATAAAGTGTCTTTTAGCTATATTCAACTATTTTTGTGAGTTTATTTAGCCTTTTAAGTGTAATTCCAGGTTATATACTCATTAAAGCAAGGCAATAAAAAACTTTAGAGCTTTTTGCAACTTTTGATAGGCAAGATCTTCAGCAAATTTTGTCAGAATTAGCATATTAACTTTCATTTTGCAAAGGATTTGATGAAAAAAATAAACCATTAGAATCAAAATCAAGTCTTTAAAGTCATCTAAACTAAAAAGACATTGATCAATAAGCTCTTGGTATGCCAGTTAATGTAGAAAAAAAATTAAATATAAGTAGAACTTCTAATATATAATACTCACTTAAATACTTAATATTTGGGCTAGTTTGCATTTTTTGTTTAATCTCAATTTATCCTTTAGTCAATTATATTTTGATTAATAGTTTTATTGATGACTCACAGCTAATATTCAACTTTAATGGTAAATTAAATATATTTTATTTAAATCTTTAATTATTTTATTTTTAAAATAAATAAGATGTGGTTTGCAAGTCTTACTTTTTTATATTGAATTCTATCAGAGCAAGATAAGGTTTAGCTGAGGCATTTTTATTACCCTCTTAACAGTCTATATCAGTGATTAGCCTTTAAAATATGTTGAGCTAATTGATGCAGCAAGCTGATTAATTGCCTTCTTAAATTCAAGATTATATAGGAAAAGTAGGCTCCAGAAATATATACAATAAAGATATTTTTAAAAATTATTTGATAAAAGTTTACTCTGATAATGCATGTGATACAATGTAAAATTACACACAGTATCAAAATGGAGATTTCCTTTACGATTAATGCTGTACTGTAGGTAAAGGAAACCTACAAAGAGGATTACTTAATGGTATTGTTTTTTTTATTAGCGTTTATAAAGAGTTTATGAATTTTGCTCTAAGTAAAAATGCAACAGAATTTTAATAAAGTTTTAATTAATTCAATCTAAATACTCCTGCTTACAAATAATTCTAATTTAGAATAGAATTATCAAAGGCTCATGAATACCTTATGAATTTTTTTTAAGACCAAAACCTCCAACTATATAATTACTATGAATAGTTATCAACCACTTTAGTATTAATTTAAATATCCTTTGTTGTTTTGGTCTTCACGGTATGCTGGTTCTTTTATTTTAAAAAGTTAAATTAGCTAATTACTTAGACCAGATAGCTATTAGATGTTTTTCCACATAAAACTATTTTTAAAAATACATATATTATGTCTTACTTAAGAAGAAATTAATGATTAAAATGTACAAATTTATATTTAGTAAAATTTTATTTATCGTATTTAATCATTTTTAGCTATTGATAGAAATGATTTATATTTAATTTAAACAAAATTAAAATAGAACTTATTTTTTAATATTTGATCATTAAAAAAATCAACCAAAAACTTCTTGCAGGTTATATATTAAATAATAATTTCTAATATTTCTTTTTTATTCAAGAAT
>JH720178.1:1155-27740 GCA_000231845.2 Tetrahymena malaccensis 436 | reverse complement strand
AAAATAATTCAAAATATTTATTACATACTAATTTAAAGGATAAAGTTATTTATTTAAGCATCTTCTTATCAAAAATAATTCAAAATATTTATTACTTCCTAATGTTTTTAAGGATAAAGTTATTTATTTCGGCATCTTTCTTTTTATCAAAAATAATTCAAAATATTTGTTACTTGCTATTTTATTTTAAGGATAAAGTTATTTTTTTTAGCATCTTCTTATCAAAAATAATTCAAAATATTTATTACAAACTATTTTAAGAATAAAATTATTTATTTGAGCATCTTCTTATCAAAAATAATTCAAAATATTTATTACTCCCTAATATATCTTTAAGAATAAAGTTATTTGTTTCAGCATCTTCTTATCAAAAATAATTTAAGATATTTATTACATCCTATTGTTTTTGAAGAATGAAGTTATTTATTTATTTCAGAATCTTCTTTTCAAAAATAATTCAAAATATTTATTACATCCTAATATATTTAGAATAAAGTTATTTATTTCAGCATCTTTTTATCAAAAATAATTCAAAATATTTTTACATCCTAATGTATTTTAAGATATTTATTTATTTTAGCATCTTCTTATCAAAACTTAATCAAAAAATTTATTACATCCTAAAAGATTTATCAAAATAAAGTTATTTATTTGAGCATCTTCTTATCAAAATAATTCAAAATATTTATTACTTTCTAATTTATTTTTAAAATTAAAGTTATTTATTTATTTCAGCATCTTCTTATCAAAAATAAATCAAAATATTTATTACTTACTAAAATATTTTAAATAATAAAATTATTTATTTCAACATCTTCTAACCAAAAATAACTCAAAATATTTATTACTTTCTACTTTTATTTAATAATAAATTATTTATTTCAGCATCTTCTTATCAAAAATAATTAAAATATTTATTACATCCTAATGTATTTCAAAAATATAGTTATTTATTTCAGCATCTTCTCTTCTTATCATAAATAATTCAAAATATTGATTACTTCCTGATGTATTCAAAAAATAAATTATTTATTTTAGCATCTTTTCTTCCTTTCAAATATAATTCAAAATATTTACTACGGGCTAATATATTTTAAGAATAAAGTTATTTATTTATTTCAACATCTTCTTATCAGAAATAATTAAAAATATATATTACCATCTATTTTTAAGAATAAAGTTATATTATATCAGCAACTTTTTATCCAAAATAATTCAAAATTTTTTTACATCCTAATATTAAACAATAAAGCTATTTATTTCAGAAGATTTTAAATATCCTACACGCTTTTAAATAATAAAAAAAAATTGATATTGTATTACGGTAAAGGTTCATATATTAAGGCCACCTCAAATTTTGTTTAGAGACCTTAATTACCTAAACATTAAAATAAATATAAAAACCTTCCTTAACATAATGAGGCCATAATATATGAACTTTTACCTTATAATTAATATTTTCTATTTAAATTTATACTTTAGTCTTGATCATTATCGGTGACTTATGCTTTAATTATATAATTTTTTAGATAATTCACTATATTTAAAATTAAACTTACTTTGTAATTGAAATTTATGTTTTAAATTTAATACTAATTTAGAATCCTTTTAAATTACTTGCTTTTTATTTAAAAAGTAATTTAGCTAATTTTAAAAGTTCTCTTATTAAATTTAGTTGTTATTTATTTAAGCTAGGCTTAAACATATTTTACTCCGTAGTTAATAAAACAAGACTATAATTGCTTGCTTCGAAGTAGATTTCAATAAAATTTTATTTAAATTAATACTAGGAACGGGATCTGCTGAGGTGGCTTATAATCTAAATATTTATATTTTTAGACAAATAATTTATTTGAAATTTATTTTACATGAAATTCAAATGAATATTTTAATTTTTATTTGATTTTCTTCTAAGTATTTACTTTCTTTTTTATTAAAAAGAGAATTTAATATTTTAGAAATCTCCTAATAAAATTTTTTTGCTAATTATTTTAGACTTATAAATTAGTACCATCTTTTGATTTAAGTATCTACATAAATATTTTTGTGCTTCATTTAATAAGTTATTACCTACTAATTATTATGATAATAATTATTAGCAATTATATATAGATAGATTTTTAATATTTTCTAAAAAGAAATAAATATAAGTTACATTCTTAAATAATCATAATATAGTTAGTATGTAAGTAATAATTTTTAAGTAAGTACCATCTATTATTATATTATTTATGTATTAGTAACTCAGATATATTCCTAGGTTTTATTTAATGAATTAATACATGCTAATATTCCTAATAAATTTACAAATAATATTAGATGTTTATAATTTTAGAAACTAAATAAATTTTAATTTACTTCCTACATCTATAAATATAATTATTTATTAATTTTCTTTAATTGAATATGTTTTACTCTCTATTTTCATAAATAATATGTATTGTAAATTTATTTCCTAGCTTATAAAATTACAGGCTATTTTAGTTTAAAGTATTAAATATTTTTAAGCTTTTTAATTATTAATTGTACCATCTAAATTTTTATCATTAATAATCCATAAATGAGAATCTAAAATGTTTTTGATCATTATTTTTTACTTCCTAAATTTATTAAATATTTAATCATTCAAGATATAATTTAATGAAAATTCAATTTATTTTTGAATTATATTTTAAATTAAAATTATCAAAGTTGTAAAAACTCTCTAAAATATTTAAAATAAAGTGTTTACATTCTTTCCTGTGTGAGGAAAATTTTTAAAACCTATTTTTGCTTATTATTTAGCTAAATTTGCTTTTAACTCTTCATTGATTTCTTCTAATTCTTTAATTTTTAATTCTGCTTTTACCTAATACTCTTTAAAAGTATTGATTTAACTTTCAAGGTCTTTGCAGTAACGGTTTATATCTATTTCTTACCTACTAGATTTTAAATTTTGCATAATAATACCTTCATTTTAACTAAAAAAAGCTCTTAAATATAAAATGATAAACCAAAAAATATTTTTATTTACAATATCAGGTAATATGTATTATTGAAATTCTAGATGAACTCTATATCCTTGTACTTTTTGTTAGATTATTCTTGTACTTCTTAGCTGACTGGTTCTATACGCTTTTCATCTAGATTAAATTCGAAAGCAATAATTCCTTTCAATAAAATGAGAACCTCTTCAATTGGCAATCTTTCCCTTGGAACAAATTATGTTAGACCATCAATTATATACTTAAGTTGCTTTTTATATTTAAAACTTTAAAAATTTTAATCATAATATAACGGTTTATGCTTATTGCATATTAAATCTTCCATATCTCCTTGAATCATGATGTAGATCATATACCCTTTTGAATTAGATTAGATTATAAAATATTTTATGTCTAGAAAATATATTGTTAAGATTTTACCGAGAGAACAAGCTTCACTCTTTATAATAAATACATATTTTACTTCTTTTTTATTAAAGTGTTAAATTAATAAATACTCTTTAGCTTGGATTTATCTTTGTTTGGGTATTTCTATTTTAGTACTCTAATCTGTATTGGTTGAAGTATTTAGGGTCACAGCACTCTGGTGCCTTAAAATAAAAGTTTCCCATCTTCAATTTAATTATTTTGATAATTTAGAGACATTGTAAAACTAAAAAATTACAATTTCTTTTTCGGAATACCCAGAAGCCTTTGGAAGGGCTTATGCGAATCCAAAATCAGCTTTAAATAATTAAATTAAGTAATTAATTAACATTATTAAAATTGATGATAAATTCTTTACAAACTACTGCATTTCCATTATAATCAATCAAAATGTTGTCAAATTTTAAATCATTCACGATACAATTTTTTGAGTGAATGTAATGTAAACCTTCAGCTATATCTTTAGAGTATTTAATAGCCGACAACTCGTTGAGTTTTTTATCTGGAAGACTATCAATTAGTTCTTGCAAAGTTCCTTTCAATAAATAAACAAATAAAATAAGGTAAGAAAGGAAGAAACTTAAATTAGAATTTACCTTGACATTCAGTTAATACTAAGTAGGAAAATTATTTTCCTTCTATTGTTTTTATTAAATTAGATACATAAGGTGATCCTTTGCATTTTTCCAACATATATTTTTCTTGATTAAGTTAATTCTATTTATCAACGTCAATCGTTCCATCTAAACCTTTAACTAGGAAGGCCTTAATTGCAAAACGCTTATTTGTATAAGCTTCCTTTGCTATTATTACAAAACCCTGCGAACCTTTTTCTACATATTTGAATTCTTAAAATCCATACTTAGACAATTCTTATTAGATGGCTTGATAAAGTATTTCATCTGCTGGTTTTAAAGACTTTTGTCTAATCTATGATACTATTATTACAATAAAATAATTTTGATAAACAATTAATTATATGAAAGTGCTAGCCAATTAATTTTAACAATTAAATTACTGCATTAGTTAAAATTTTAATCAATTAATATTAAGTAAAAATGACTTAATAAATTTATGTGTAAATGTTAAGTTTTATTTTTTAATAAAAATTAGTATAATAATTTAAGCAATACCATCTCTCTATTTTTCATAAAATAATATTCCAATATCTATTTTTTATTAGCTTTATTTCATATTGCAACTATTAGATATATAATTTATCAAAATAATTCTAATTTTATTTAATATTTACAATGAATGATTGAATTTCTATTAAAACTTCAATTAGGAATTCATTTTGAAAGTAAATTGCATTAAAAATAAAAAATCTTAATATACTATTTGACAAACTAAAAATTTTATTAAAAATATTTATTATATTCATAACTTCAAAGTAAGAACATGATAAATATTCAAGATTTAATAATAGCAATATAAAATCAAATTTTTTTGAGAATTTTAATAATAAATGATAAATTCGCAAGAAATAAATTAGCCTTTAAATACTTTCTCTTAATACTCTCTTAAAAATATTTGATTACTAAAATTTTGGGCTACTTGATGATAATAATTATTTATAGATACATTTATTATTAGTTTAACTATTTTATTAAATATTGACATAAAAATGACAGCCGCCTTTAAGGCTTACAAATAAACAAGTTTAAAATGATAGAGGAATTAATAAACCTATTTACATAACATTTTTGAATGAATGAATTTGGAATTTATAGTTTTTATTCATCTGAATGCTTAAGTAGAAATAATTATATTGTTTAAGTATGAAAAATGGTCTAAAAATTAAGTAATACACATTTTATATTGTAGAAATATATTTTAGGTGTGTATATTTAAAATAAGTAGCCATTAAGATAAATATTTATTTCTATGTTCTTTTGTTATTCGAATTTTAAACTTTATTTTTTAGCAAATCATTGCTGGTATCATGGACAAATGGATATTATTTTTTTGAAGTGAGTAAAAACTAGGATTAAAAGAAATTTACATGTCTATGGAGTATTATGTAGCATTTAGATATTTTTTTGTTAATACATTTGCTTGACTGCATTTCTACTTTCAATATGGCGAGCTATCTCTTGCTTAAAATTCAAGCTTTACATTCGTTTCTAATATATCTCTACTTATTTTTTTCTCTATCCTTTTCCTTTTGAAAAATTCAGTATTTTTAATAATCTTCTTAATTATTAATTGAATGAAAAAAATCAAAAAGTAGGAATGTTTTTAAATGTAAAAAAATAATTAGCTTTTAATTTGATTTATTAATTTTTTTAGAAGATATGGATATTTCTGAAGTAAATTTAATATTCTAATTGCAAAAAGTAAATATAATCAAAATACTTGTGATTTAAAATAGACCATCTTAAAAAAAATACTAAATTTAAATGCATGGTTTTGGAAAATTTAATGGTGCTACCTACAATCAAATAAAAATATATAAAATACATTTAATATAATTAATATATCATCTTTGTTAACATTTCAATTTACTTAAATATTCTTCATAGCAATATTTATTTCATAATTAATCTTTTTATTATGATAAATTTAGTTATTAATTTGAATTATGATGCCACCTTGCAATTAGCAATTAGTTAAAAAATTTATTCTAAATACATTTAGGAGTTTTCAAATATATAAAACAATTTTTAACTTTTCTTTAGTTTTTAAATAATCATAATTTTAATTTAATCAGAGTTTAAATTAGAAAAAAAATAAATCTGGATTGTTTTAATTTTTATTAAAGCTTAAAAGTTAAAGTCTAAAGATTGATACTATGTATCAAAGCAGAACCTAAAATTTATAGAGTATTTTTATCTATATCACACCATCTATTAAAATTTTATAAAGATACATGCATGATTTAAAGTGGAAATATAAAAAAAATTGAAGATTAAAATAAAAATGATAAAAAGACATATTGCTAAAGGGTCATTTTAGCTTTTAAAAACTATTATTAAATTATCCAAAATTATTATAAAATATATTTTGATTTTTTTACTGAAAGTTTAATATTAAATTTTAGACTTGGTTTAATTTATTAGTGAAGAGCTGAAGCTTGACACACTTTGTTCACCAATTTGATTCCATTTTTGTATCATAAATTATTTAAGCTTGTTAAGTTTAGATAAAATTATTTAAAGTTAAAAAATAACTTATTAACAAGAAGTAGCAAGTAACAATTAAAATAGAAATCAGAATTTTATTTATAAAATTAAGCAAATGGCAATTCTGTTTTACTTTAGATTTACTGATAAGGTTGATATATAGGGATTTGAGTTATCCGTTATTAAACATGTATTCAAGTAAATATATCTTTCCTACATATCATTTTAAATTTAAAAATAAAAAAATTTTTTGTTAATTTTTGAATATAATCAATATACATTACATATATTGAGTACAATTTCATATAAATACTAACTTTTGAGTTGAATTATATACGTATATAGTTTATTGAATTTATAATTATTTAATTTTAAAATGTAAATTCATTTATTATTTAGAAAATTCTTTCTTGCTTTTAAAGCTTGAATCTGTCAAAAAAATTTACTAGCATACATTTTTACATCATACCGAACATACTTTAAAGATGCAAGCTTAACAAATTTACGTTTTATTCTACGTCTTACATAAGTAGGGTTAAGATAACTTAATTATAAAAAAAAATTCTTAAAAATAATAATGATAATAATTTTTTACTCTAGCGAAAGTTCAATTGTCCTAAGATTAGAACATTTATAAAGCTCTTTGAAAAATTAAACAAATCCTTAATCATGCTCATTAGAAATTTCCGAGTTAATCGCTATGTCATCATGAGGATGATGTCTTATTTTTATTAATTTAAATTAAGAGCTATTCAAAATATTAGAATGATAAAATATATACCCAAAGTCTAGAATTAAATTCTTCAAATTAGTTAATTTAGAGATAGCCTTTCCTAAGCAATGTATAGTTTCTCCTTTTGTAAATTAACTTCATCAAAAATTATTGATATAAGGGTATTGAAATATAAATTTTTTTTTTTTTACTTAATCGCTAGATTCAAAAAGTAAATACCTTAAAGTAAACTTATAGACTTAGCTAACTCAAGAATGCCAGAGTCTTAAACAGAGAATTCAAAGGGATTTTTGTTTCTTTTTTGTAAATTGAAAAATATACAGTAAGAGATATTTAGTTTAATTATTGACAGAGATTAAAATAAATAGTCAGTAAAAGCATTATAATTTATTTTATTTATTTATTGGAAAATTTAAAAAAAATTAGATTTACTAAATATTAAGCTCTAAGTAAGAAATATTTTTGCACTTATTAAATGAATTGCATAAAATAATGGCCTGTTAATCTGCCATGCATTTATTGCTTTTTAATATTTAATTATAAATGAACCAAAATAATTGTTTGATCTTAAAGTTACAACAAGTTTAGTCTCAAATATACCAAGTTTGGACATTTTCTAAAGTAATTACTGAGTTTTTTAATATCAAATTCGAACCTTTAAAATAAATAAATATTATTATTAAATATAAATATTTTAATAAATAAAATTTACGTAGGTTCTATTTTAATTAAAACAATATCTTTAAGACTTTTATCTTCCATCTAATTTTTAAAAAATTATTATAATGTATGCTATGCTATCAATATTATTTACATCAGATATTGTATTTAAGTTCAATTGATTTTGTTTTTCTATTATGACAGATCCTTAGCACTGTTTAATAAATTATTGATACTAAAACTGCTTTTCTTAAACTATTTTTTTAAACATAAATTATTTTTTTATTAACTTTTTTATAAAAATAATAATAATACCTGTTAATAACTCTTAAAATATTTATGTTTTATTTTTTGTTTAATTAGATTAAACTTTTTATTATAATTTTGATTATTTTTAACCCATTTTTTAATAAGCAAATGTATTATTCTGTTTATTTTTAAATTGTGAACACTTTATTTTTTTCTCGCTTAACATTATTTGTAAAACTGAGATTAAAAATGAATTATTATCAATAACTATTAAATATTAAAACACATAAATATAACCTTGGAAGACAAATAAATAACATGAAAAAACAATTAAATAAAAAGAATAATAAATTAGATTTTAATATTTTTGATTAACTTTTAAATAAAATGACTAAGATTGATTCTTATAAAAAATAGTAAAAAATTAAGAATAGTTTAAAAAATGATTGCCATTTATTAAAAATAATTTATAATTTTAAATTTATATAGCATTTTTATTCTATTATTAATTAATTTTAATTCAAATGATAAACATTTCTTATATTTAATTTTTGAGAATTCAGTTTTTAATTATTTGTATTTATTTATTTGCTTTTATTTTAATTTATTAATAAATTAATTAAAAAAAAATTAAAAGAATTGTTTAGTAAAAAAAATGATTTAATAGAATATAAAAATTTTTAAGAGACTAACTGAAGTAATAAATATTTATCATATTTAGTTTTAGTTAAATTTTCTTTTTATATATACAAAAGTTTCTCTACTTTTAACACTCCTCTCTCATAAATGTTGAAATATGGCTAAGGTATAAAAAATGAATTATTTTTACTAGATATTTTATGTTTAAAAACTAATTTATTGAAAATATAATAAGTTACATTTCTATTGGTGAGAAAGACGCCTAGCAATTTAGCTCTGCTTTAGAAAAATACACTAATCTGTAGATTCTTAGACTAGAACTAAAGTAAAAACATTTATTTATATTTGTATAACAAAAAGTAAGAAAATAGCCAACATTTTTTAATTCATCAATTTTTTACTCTTTATGATATTATCAATATTCTTTTATTTAGTTAAATTATTTTTCAAATTTATTTCAATTATTATTTATTTACTTTTTAAAATAAAATATTATTTTTTCAAATATTCATACAGTGATAATTAATTTGGTGAATTGGGTGCGAAATATTTAGGTTTATCTTTAGAAAAATGTACTGATCTCTCAACTTTGAAACTCAATCTTGAGTAAATTTTATTTATTATTAAATAATCTGTTATTTTTTTTGATCTACTTTGGTTGTAAAATTATTTTTAGCGTAATCTTTCCTTAATTTTAATTACTTTTTTATCACTTTACATTATATTTTTGAAATTTTAAATTTGATGTTTATATTTTTATTTAAAAAGTTTCAATTCGATTGGTAATAAGGGTTTATCAGATTTAGCTCATTCCTTAGCAAATTGCTCTAAACTCACTTATTTGTCTCTTAGTTTTATGTATAAATAGTTTTTATTAAAATTTTAAAAATCTGATTTAGAAATTTTATTAATTGCTTCATTATTTTGTATGGTGCTAATCAAATTATTTCTAAATGTATTTTCTAGTTATTTGCTTTTGATTTGGATTAATAAATTCTTCCTTTTTTTAATTTTTTTGAATCTTTTTATTTTTAACCAATAAATCTCAAAAAATTTAAAAGAGAGAATTCAATTAGTGAAGAAGGAGCTTCTGAATTAGGTTGTGCTTTAACAAAATTGTCTAATCTTTAAAATTTTGACCTCGACCTTGGTAATCATATGTGTTTATCAGAGTAAAAAACAAAATTTTTAATTTTTTTCTAACTTATTTAGTTTTATAACATATGTTCATTTTATTTATATTTTTTACACATTATTTATTTTTTAATTTTCAAGATTTTATTAAATAACAATCTTCCTTAAAAAATATAAAAAGACCTAATTTTATTAGAAGCAAGGGTGCAATAAATTTATGTTCTGGCTTAGCAAATTGTACTTAACTCCAATTTTTAACTCTTGATCTCCAGTAAAAACAAGAATTTATTTATTTATTATCTAATAAATAAACAAGTAATAAAATATCTGAAATGTTCATTTGATATTGATGAATAAATTTTTTTCTCATTTTAATTTAGATTGCACTTTTTATTTATTTATACTTTTAGTATTATACTCCATACAAAAGTGATAATTTTTTTCATTTTTTTAACATTAAGCTAATAAAATACATAATTTTAATCAAAAAATAAAGCTTAAACGAAATAGATGAATAAGGAGGATCATAATTAACTTCTTCTTTAAGTAAGCTCACTAAACTGTTAACTTTAACTCTTCAACTTGAGTAAATAGATTTAATAAGATTTTATTTTATTTTTCTTAACATTTTAAAAAATTATACTTTAAATTAATTACTTTGATTATTGCTTTTTATATATAAACCATATTGCTTATATTACAGATATAATTCTCTTAGGGGATTAAATTTGAGAACTAAATTATTAAAGATGAATAAGTTAGTCAAAGTCACTTGCTGTTAATGATAATTCATAATTCATAATATTCCATTTTTAATGATATTCTTATAAATATGCTAAGTAAAAAATTATCTTTAAATTAAATGAAAACATTAATTAATATATGTATGTGTCTATATACGCATTACTCAAGGTATTTATAACCGCAAATTCAAAATTTTTATAAATTAAATCAATTCAAGTTTATTAATTAAGCATAAAATTTAAATTGTATCACAAAAAATGCTTAATATATATATATATATATTTATATATATTGTATTCTAAATGCTATTTTTATTTTCTCTTAACAAAAAAAGTAATAAATAATAACATAAAATAAGCTATATAAATATAATAATTTATTTTATTGTATCTAATTGTGCATGATTTTAATACAAAAAATATCAATAGTAATGTTTAATCAATAAAAAATGCTTTTTTCTACTAATCTCTTTGCTTTAGAAATTTTTTCTGAAAATTTCTTTTAAAATTCCTCTTTTCGCACCAATTATTGTTTGCTTAAATTTATTATTTCACAAAAATCATTATAATTATTTTAAAATTATGCAAAATACTAAAAAAAATATAAGTTTGAAAATGCAAAAAAAAATAAATTCAAAATCAGTTTTAATGATGTAAAGTATATCAAATTAATTAGTATAGAATTTATCTTATTTTTTTTATTAATATTTAATAAAATAATACATCAATCTGCTTCCAATAAAAAGATATAATATTGATAGATTAAAGCACTTTGATAGAGAAGAACCGAAGTTCAATAAATCCATTATTTTAAGTTCACATTCATACACAGAGCTGTACAATTTTTAAAAGGAAATTAATTTTATATGAATAAATAAAATATTAATAAGCTGTAATTATTTGGAAATTAACCCTAGAAAATATTTAATCTTATTTAATTTTAATAACATTATGAAAATTTCTTATTAGTATTCTTTTTAATGCTTGTGTTACTTTAGAAAAAGTATTTGTATAAAATAATTTACATGAGACTTAATTTCAAATAGAAAAGATTTGTACATTTTATTAAAGAACAACCTAAATTTTGTAGTCCATCTTTAAAAATTTTTTCAAAACTTTTAAAATATTTAGAATAATTTATTTAAAATAATAAATACTAAAGATAAAATAATATTTTATTTTATAAGGGATCATAATAATGATATAAACAAATAATAAAGTGTAATTGATAAATAAATAATATTAACAGAAATAGAAGTAATTATCTGAACTGCTTTTGTTTGATAAATTAAAATATTCATAATAAAATATTTTACTAAAGACTAAGAGTTAAGTATTGAATGTTTTTACAACTTGTTAAAGTATTATTTATGCTAATTGCCTCATTTAAGTTAACTTAATTAAGGCTATTTTTAAATTTATTAAAAACAAAGTTAAAGATACTATATAAATAAAAAGAAAAGAAGAAGTTATTTTTATTATTAAATTTTAAATTAATAAATAAATTTTTACTAAAGATCAAGTACAAGATTTGACAAGTTAATGCATTCTGTTAAAGATAAACATAGATTTTAAAGATCCCTTTCATTAATGTAAATTTTACTTTTAAACAATTAGAGATATAAATTAAAATAATGATAACGGTTTTCATGTAAAATAGAGAGTTTCAAAAATGTTTGATTTAATAATATTTTGAGTTGTTAAAATACTTCAATAGAAAAATAATATTTCAATAGCTCAAACTAAACCAAATAAGCTAAAAAATAAAAAATATTTATTTATTCATTTATTTAATTTTTTAGTTTTAAATTTTTTAGGATTTAACAAAAATATAAATTTTTCTAAATATATTTTTACTCCATTTTGACTTTCAAAATAGTGAGGTTAGGGCACTTTGCTAAAGCACAAATAAATTTTTTTGCTAAATATCTGCAATTATGATTTTAGCTTTTAAAATATTTAATATATTAAAAATAATAAATAAAATGCAAGTATTAAATAAAAAGTGAAATTTGAAAATAAAATGTAAAATTAATTTAATATTTTTAATTCTCTGCTTAATTACATTTAGAAAAATATTTTTATTGTAAAAATAAACTGTTTTTACGAAAGGTCTATTTTAAAGGATGAAAGGTTAGGAAGCTTTCCTAATCCATATTCACTTGGATTTTTAAAGTCATCATCCCTTTTAATAAATGTATTGTAAATCAAATAATTTTAATGGTATCAAAAAAATAGAATTTAGAAGAAAAAAATTTGAAACTTAAATATGCAAGATTAACAAATAAAAACAGAAATAATTTTTTGATAAATCTCTAAAATAAAAAATAGCAAGATTTATTACATTACTTATACTCAATTAATGAAAACATCAACCATTTTAAAAAAATTATTATTACATGTAGTTAAATTCAAAATCTATGAGTTTAGGGCACTGAGCTAAAGCAGAAATAAATTTGTTCACTCCTAAATCATCAATTAAATTCTTACTTTGGTTATATATATTATAAAAATTAATTTTTGAGATGAAAATAATGAATAAAAGTTGAATAAAATAACTTAAAAATATTTTTACGAAAGATCTAGTTTTAAATTAGTGATATTAGGACATTTTGCCAAAGAAGAAGCTAATCTAAATGCAGTTGACCCATCAATTTTAGTTTATCTTATTATAGATATAATTAAATATTTTAAAATCAATAATTAAAAAGCAAAAGTTTATTTTTAGAGATCATTTGTTTATCTAAAAAATCAATTTAAGCTAAAATTATTTAAAATATCTCTAAATTTTATGAATAATTTAAATATTTCTTAAAAAAAAATTACTTAAGAATTAGATCCAAATTTTTGAGATTTTTAAACTGTTATAAAGCTAAACCTAAATCAAAATACCCCTTCACACTAATTTCATTTAAACTTTTTATTTACAGAAAATAATTTCATTTATTAAATAGTCATTTTGATTTTTTATTATATTTTAGATATTTTGAATACTTAAATGAAATCTAATAAAAAATTTTACCTCAAATTAAGCGATAATTTTGAAAGAGAAGTAAACTAAAGTAAAGCTTTCCATAAGCCAAAATCCTCCTATGCGCTTATTTTACTCTTCCTATTTAAATATTAGTAGAAAATAGGGTTAATAAAATAAAATTTTAACACGAATTTCATATTAAATACAACATATTGGAAAAGAAAATTTAAAAATAAAAATAGATCTATCAAAATATAACAAAACCAGTTTATTTTTTTATCTAATTTTATTTAATTTATAATAATTAATGCCTATGAAAATAAAATTATTTACATGAAACTAAGAGTCAATTAAGAGAGAGTAGTATGTATTTTTTCTAAAGCCAAAACTAAATTTACAGCACCTTAATTGCAAATACTATCTTATCTTTTATTAAAATAGTTATGAAATATATAAAAGAGAAAATTGAAGTCAAAAATAGAAATAATTAAATAATTAGCAATATGAATAATTTTTGTTAAGAAAATAAATATTTTCTTTAACTTTTTTACTAAGTAAAAAGTAAACTAAAGTATATATTATTACTCAAATTTAAGAGTTAAGATCTCAAGTTTTGTTAGGTTTCTAAGAGCAGAACACATGTGTTAAACACCCTACTCACCAATTTAAGAATCTCTTAAAATTAAATTTTTGGCATGTTTAGGTATTTAATATTGTATGAAGAAATAGAATAAATAATAAATTGATATTTACATATTTTAAATTTAAATGGATATTAAATGCAAATATAGGCATATAAAAAATAAAAAAAATAACAAGAGTATTCATTTTTGTTATGATTTTAAAATATTTAATGTAAAATATTATTACACTATACTGAGATATAAATTTCTGAGGTTATCCCATTCTTTTAATCTTGTTGCTAACTTTAAAGCACCTTATGGGCCCATATAACTATATCCAAACCTAAAATTATTTCTGATGATCGCTCTAATTTTGTAAAAAAAAGCGAATGATGCTACAAATGCTGAAATTTAGTAAAAATTAATTGAACATTTTAATATTTTTTTTTATATAATAAAATTAAAATTTTATTTATTTATGCATAATAATCAATAACAAAAATTGAATTAATTTTTTAACAATTTAATAATAATCTTTTTTACCGACGTGTAATTGAAATCTCAATTTAAGTAAGAGATGTTTTTTAATAAGCTAAAAACTTTTTTTATGATAAAATAATATAAAATATTAATTTTATAAAATAATTATATACATCATTTAAATCCAAAAAGACTTTCTTTTTTTTGTCCATTTTATTTTTGAAATAAATTCTTCTTCTAATTTCCTTTGATAGAAAATTTAATTAAAGTAATTTAGAATAATTAAACGATATTTCAAATATAATATGAAAAACTCCCATATATCATAATCTAAAATAAGTGTTTTTTATTTAATACATAATTTATTATCCTAAGATATTAAAAAATTAAGAAGAAATTTATCTAAAAACATAAATAAAAAAAGAATAATTTTTATTGAGAACTCTCACCAATAAAGGAACCATTTTTCCTAAAAAATAAAAGAATTTAGGAAATAAATAGTTTGCCTTTCGATAACAATCTTATTTTTAATTTTTTTAAATTTAGGAAATAAAATTATTTTTCTTTTATTATTCCAAGATTATTTTGGGTTTTCTGAGCTCTCTTCAGATACCTATTGCTAGATTTATTTAGTTTTGTTGAAAAATTTAAAAGCTTGAAAAAATTATAAATTGAGGATTTTCTTGAAAGTAAAATGGCTTTTAATTTCATTTTTAGTGTTTTTCATTTAAACATACATGTTTTGTATAATGGTAAGAAAGCCAATAAATTTGCTCAAATATTTTTGCTTAAAATTTGCTAACTAATTGATGTAAACTAAAAAACTATAAAATTAAAATCTTTAGTGTCTATAAAATAAAAATCTTTAAATTTAATGAAAAAAATTAAAGCGGCAACCAACTATTTTAGAAATTTATACATTTGAATGAATCCAAATTGAAGATATTATTGAAAGAATCGCTCTGTAGTTTAATTTCAAACATTTTCCTTTAAAAAATATAATGCTTCATGCAAAGAAAGGTCAATAGTATATTTCTTTAAAACAAACTAATTTACTAAATATAAAATTAAAATTTGTTGTGTCTACAAAATCAAAATTTCAAAAATTTTCATAGACACTTAAATTTATTGAAAAAAAGTAAAGTGGCTACAAATTATTTTTAAATAAATATTTATGGATTTAAATTAGATTCAAAACTGAATAAAAAGTATATAAATTAATATAATCAAAAATAAATACAAATGAAAACTAGTATTTTAAAACAAGTAAAGGAATAAAAAATTGCTTTAAGAGCTGAAATAATTTTAATTTTCGAGGCTTTTAGTAAACAAAAACCTTAATTTGAAATTATCAGTGAACATATTTAAGTAAGGAATTTAAGCTTTCGTTTAGAAAAGGAAGTCTTGTAATTTAAAATATATGATAAATTGTCCTAAAGCAAAAAAGTTGTTGAATTATTTTCAATAGATCGATTTTAGGATGAAATTTTTATTATCATAGAATATGCTTAAAAAAGCAAGAACTTATTGAGATAAGACCTCATTTGGAAAGTTTTTGATAGCTACTATTTGGATGAAGACATGCTTTTCTATGCAGTAGAATATGAGGACTACGACTTTTCTTGCCTTGAAATAGATCATGATAAAAGAATTCTACCTTCAATTTCATCTTAATTTTAGTAATCTTCAGAATTAGAGACATATTTATAAGAAATATATGCATATTCTTAATAATCTCTTAATCCAAACCTGAAATAAAAAGCGCCTTAAAATCTTTCCTTGTCAGCTTATTATGTTTTTTAGAAGTAAAATAATAACTTAACTGTAGTTAAACTTTGCACAGTACATCCATATTTATTTTAAGAAACAATAGAATATTGTAAATATTAGAACTAAATTCCATCTGCTTTAAAAATAAATAATCATTAAGATTTTAATTTAATTAAATAAAAAACAGAAAAAAATGATAAAAAGACTTTATTTTATTAAATCTAACAATTTTCTTCAAGTTTCTTAGAACAAAATCCTAAAATAATTGAACACATTATTAATAATGAAAGCAATTTAGAGAAGTATGAACTCACCTCTGTATCAGCAGAAGAAGGATATTTTACTCTGAATGGAGAGTCAGCTAATAATTTAACAATTTTCTAAATATGTAAATTTAATTCTGAAGAAGTAGCAAACTAAAAACTTGAAGATTTTAAATAATTATCTCATCAATTAAAGGAAATAAATATTTAAGTTATAACGAATTTCGAGGTATTCTCTACTTAATAGTTTACCTATCTTATCATAAAAACTAAATAAATTAAATCAAATAGCAATCTATTTTATTTCGTTTAAATATTTGATAAATTATATAAAATTTTAGATTATCCAACAGTTGAAATTCCTTTTTGTGATTAATTACCATAAAATGAGGTTTACAAGCTTTCATATCTCCTACCTCCACCTTTACTTCCTAAAAAAAATTTCTTAAACTATCCTCCACCATTTCTAATACCAAACCCATAACAAAATCAGTATCTATCTCCACCTCCACCAATTTATCCACTACCTCCATCATCAAATTTTCATCCACATCCATAAATGCTTCCTCCACTTTCACCAATTTATCCTTTTGCACCAAAGTTTCGGTCTCAAAAATTTAATTAAAATTTTCAAGATTTGATCTAAGAAAGCATTCCTTTAAAGTTTGAAATTATTATTATGAAGTACTTTGAGTTAGTTTAAAATTTAATTAAATTCTAAAATGTATTATTCAAACTAAACATATTGATCTATGATATTCAAGTTTCTAATGATTTAAAATTGATAGCAAGTGAAAATGTATTTAAATTTAGTAATAATAGTAACAATAGTTTATAAACTAGCTATCATCAAACTTAGTATAAAAAAATTATCATTCACCTTTTATAATACTTTAAAAAATTATTCACTAAAGTTTGTCATTGTATAATTTATAAAAAAAGAGGAAGAAAAAATGTAGATAGAAAGCCTTTTTAAATAATGAATCAATGTATTACAGATTATTTCTATTCTTATAAAAATAATAATGAACTAGCAAAAAACTAATTAATTAAATAGCTTGAATATTATTTAAAATAATTAGAAATTGTAATTAATTTGAACAAATAGGTAGAAGCGAATCTTTTTGGCATTTCCCCATTTGGCTTTGAAAATATTTCTTTCATAATTTAGAATTAAGGAAACAAAAGTTTAAAAATTATTTCAAAACTACTATAAGAAAATTCAAACTTTGACATTATTCATTTCTATTCTGGCTTTTTGTTTTTCGAAAATTTTTTGGAGCTTAAAGAATAAATAAATAAATATATTCAATGTGATTATTTAATAGATATTTAGTAATCTCTTTATGGTATTTTAGCACTAGAATGCTTTAAAGACTTTAGTACAAAATAGAAAACATAAATAAATAATTTGTTTCTTGATTATAGAAAAATAAATAAAATTGAATTTGATTAAAGCTAGCTAAAAATATAGTTTTGCTAATGCATTTTGAGAGCTAGAATTAATAGTCTTTAGGGTTTATGCCTGCTATCAAATTATGTTATGAGTTAAAATATTTTAAAAGAAGATTAAAATGAAGATTTTATTTGCATCTGCAACGTTCTCAATCTAATTACTAACTTGGTTATTTAAAACTAAAAAAATCTAAAAATATTTAAATTTCAAGTTTACTTATGTGAAAATGTAATTGAATAACTTTAGAATAAACAAGATTATTTTGGTTTAAGAGATAAGCTAAATTTGTTTTTATTAGAAATATCATATCAGACTCAACAATAAATTGAAACATATATGAGTAAGTTAATTTTCAATTAATTGAAAAGAAATGTTAGAAATGTGAGTACATTAAATTTGTGCCTAAATACAGAAAATAAAAATTCTAAATTAAATATATTTAAAAAACTAAAAAGAGTAGTATGCATTAATATTATATGAAATATTCATTTTAATTAAACAAATTTTTACAAATAGTATTAAAATAATGAGAAAATAAAATTTTTTTTTAATTTAAAAAATAAAATAATAAAATTTTCTTTTTATAAATTCAATAGAATTTAAAATTACAAGTTATTAATTTATAATAAGTTGGATTTATAAATAAATACATTAAATTTTTTAGTTATTTTTTATATATCAGCTAATAATTTACTTTAAAATTTAAAAAAATTTAATATTAAATTACATCATGAGAAATATATAAATTATTATATTTAATTTAATTTAAAAATAACTCACTAATTTTTAGCTAATTTGTTAAAAAAACCACCATCTATTTATCTCAACTCTTGAACATGACCACATTCAACTATCCTTCCTTTTTCAAGGACCACTACTCTATCAAATAAGTCTATGTTTTCCAATCTATGAGTGATGACTAATAATGTTTTATTCTCTGCAAACTCAAATATCTGTTTATGTAGTTTTGAGTCTGTTTAGGGATCCATGTTCGAAGTTGCTTCATCCAAACAAATAATTTCAGTGTCTCTCATGATAATTCTCAAAAAATTTACTACTTATTTTTCTCCATTGGATAAATTTTAGCCTCCGTCTTCTATTTAAAAATCCAAATTTTCATCTGCATTTTAATAATCTTATTATCTTTCTTACTATTAAGATATCAGATATTCTTACTGGCAGTTTAGTTTACCTTTTTTATGTTTTAATTTGCTTTCTTAGTTATTTTTAGTTATTCTTAGATTTGTCTCATTAACCTTTTTCTGAATAACTTCTCTTGCTATTTTACGCTCAGGATCTATGTTATCAATTAAAGAAGCGTTATATACAAAACCAAACTAAGGAATAATAGACATTTGAGATCTAATTTATCTCAAAGACTAATTTTATATATTTTTGCCATTCAAGTAAATTCTTCCTTATTTGATTGGATACATTTTAAATAGAGTATTTAAAATGGAGGTTTTACCAGATCCAGTTCTGCCACAGAATGCTATTTTTTCACCTTTTTTAATTTTAAGGCAAATATCTTAAAGAGCAAATTTTAATTCATATTAATCATTTGATTAATCAGCTTTATAGTCAATTTCATCATATGTCAAATAAACATTTTCAAATTGTACAGCTATATCTTCCTCATAATCCTTCTCAGAAGACTTAGATAATTAAAAATCTGATTCAAGCTTTACTTAATTTTAATCAAGATCTTCTTATTAGTTATCAAAGTATTGTTTAATGCGCTCAATAGACACAATATTCATTTCAAAATAGTTCAAAAAGCGTACAACTTCTGAGAATCTTGATGAAAAAATCATAGAATAAGTAATACACATAGCAATCGTAGTATATTCAAAATCTATATTACCATATATTAGCGCAATTGTTGTAACAGAAACACAAATAAAAATCAAATTGCTGATAAAAATTAATCTTAAAGATAACCAAATTTAAACTGCTTAGGCAATTAAATTAGTGCCAACAAATTCACTTAATTTACTGAGATATTCACCTAAGATATGTTTTTATTTCTTGAAGCTCCTTATTACAGCCAATCCTTTCGATGACTCATCTAAAATAGTGAGTACTCTACCTGAGTTTACTGAATTTAATCTTTTAACTTCTCTGCTTAAATTTCTGAAATCTTTCTAAACAAAGGAAATCAAGAAAATTTAAATCAGAATAAACACAACTAACCATGGAAATTGAGCTAAAATTGCTAATGTGTATCTGATATTTTTTAATTAAAAAATAAAATTATTATTTATAATAAATTAATTTTAACAATTTTCTTTAAGTATTTATTGTTGAATGAGTTTGGGTTGTTTTGTTAAACGTAAAATTTTAATTTAATTGTCAAAGAAATTTTTTAAGGTTTAAATAATATTACAAGAATGCTGGAGCTACCTAACCTAGTAGTAAATCTAAACTCCAAGGTAAGTAATTATCAACAGTATAAACATCGTCGGAAAGTCTGCTAACTATACCTCCAATAGGATTTTTATCAAAGAAGCTCATTTTACTAAATATTATGCTTTAGTTAAGTTATTTGAATATTTTAGTGCTACTAGTTAAATATGCTTTATACATGAGTAGCCCCCTAAATATGCTTATTGCTGTTTGCAAAACTATAAGAAAAATAAAACTGAGAGTAAAAGTTTGAAATATCTAATTAATTTAAACAAAAAGCCATTATTGCGAGGGAGAAATATAGTCTTTTAGCCAGAAGTCTATCAGCATTTGAGAAGCAGGAGCAAGAAAATTACAAACTAGTAATAATATGAGTAGAATTATGCCTATAGACTTAAAGTAAACCTTAAAAGTAGACAATTTTATATTTCCTTTTTCTCTTTCTTCTTCGCCATCTTCTTGATCATATTCTTCTTCTTCCTCCTCATCTTCTGCTTTTTTATTTTCCTCAGAATTTTTATCTTTTTACTCTTCACACATTTCTTAGCTTTTTAAAATATCTTCTGAATAAACACAATCCTTTTCTTTAATCTTTTTTAATCAACATATTTATTATTTAAAATAAAAAGAAAAATATATTACTGATTAAATTTAGGTGTTTAGCTCTTTTTGAGCATTTATTTTTTACGAAATTTCTTCTTCAAGGATATTTATTTTCTAATTTTTAGATTCTCTTGGTTATACTATGAAGATATCATTTTATTTTTGTTATTAGGTATTGTTTTGAGATTTTTCATCATTCAGTTCTTGAGTAATTCCATTCTATATGAACTAATTGATCTCATTTGAATCTTAGATAAGCAAACCTTCTTTTAGATAGTAGATTTTGTTGATGTTTTATCTATGAGAGAAAATGCTAAAATGACTTGTTACAAGCAGCACAGTTTTTTATTACCTTTTGATGAGTAAATCAATGATAACAGATTGATATATGTGATCTGCTACATGGGCATCTAAACTGCTGAAAATATCATCAAATAAATAGATGTCACAGTTTTAGTATATAGCTCTACAAATAGCTACTCTTTGTCTTTATCCTCCACTTAAATTTCCTCCTCCAGGTCCAACCAATTTTTCATCACTCTTTGAAAATTATTTAAAATCTACTTGTAAATCACATGATTCTATGCATTATTAGTACCACTAAGCATCAAATTCTCTTCCGAATAAAATATTTTCTTTAATTGATTTATTTTAGAGCCAGTGATTTTGAGATACATATCCAATCTTCCCATTTACTAAAATTTTGTTTTCAATGTTATTATACTCACTTAAATTTTACTCCTTCTCAGAATTTTACTCAATTTTATTTTAGCTAAATTCTCCTTCCAACTCGTTTAAAATTGCTTATAATAATGCAGATTTTCCTGAACCTAATTTATGAAAAAATAATCTTTAAACTTAACTTTAAATTATCATAAAATTAATTTTTTTATCATTGAATTTAAATTTATTAAAACAATTCTTTTACCAATTTTACCAATAATTATTGCCAAATCACCTTTTTTTATGGTCAAATCAGACACATTTAATTAGAATATATCTTTGTTTTGATTATCATTTATTTCACATTAAGATTCAATTTCAATCAATTTTGAATTTTCGCTATTGATTTTATCTGTAGAATTCTATTAATTTTCCTGTTAGCAACATTTGCTTCTCTTAGGCCAAGAGAAACATGCATTTTTTATTTGTAAGGCTAGATGATTGAATTGATATTCATTTTAGTTTATTTAAATGTTAATTTAAAAAGAATTTTCTCGTTTATTTCTCATATTGTTTTACTCTTCTAAATTGATGACTTTATATTTAAAAATGTATGAGATTTTGTATTTTTGATTAAAAATATGTTACCATTATCAAAATTAATTTCTTATTGATTGAGGAAACTAACAATTCTTTTGTATTGCAAATAAATCTAGGTCAAGGATGAAAAATTCCAAGGAAGGAATATTAATGGAAGATAAATTACATTATAAAGAGCTATCAGTGTGAAAATGTTCGAGTCAACTAGTTTATTTCCATCATTTACAAAACTTATTAATAATGTAAAAATCATAAAGTAGCTCAACATATTAAAAATTGTGTTTTAAAAGATATCCAAAATTTTTGTCAATTTTGTGTATTTGACTTCGCTGCTACGAATTTTTTCAATTTTTTATTTGAAAATGTTTTCCCATCCCAAGTATTTAATGTTTTTTATTCCTTCAATAATGTCTTTACTTAGTGAAACTCTAGAATCTTTAGCAGAATTAACCTTTTGATCGAATATCTAAAATTTATTTTTAAAATATTGTTTATATAATAAAATAAAATATTAATTTTTGTAAAAATCTTTTTAGTTGTGAAAAGAAAAATTACGAATAGGAAATGAACCGATACAATGCATAACATTAGACAGACTACAAGCACGTACAAACCATTAATCAAATGACTGCCAATTTTAAGGTAAATCATTACTAAAACTAAAATTACTGTGATGACATTCACAACTAAGCCAATAACTTCTCTATATGTTTCTTGTACTCCTTCAATATCTGTTGTCATCACATTATTGATATCAGGAATATCATCTGTGTTTTCGCTTTTGTTTTCATCTTAATCGATACTTGTGCCTTCAGATATGTTTTTAATTTTGAGAGATTTGTTGAAAACTAAATATTGTAATGTTGTTAACGATTTTGCCTTCCATTCTGCTTCATACCAGAAATAGCGTGTGTAACAAATATTTTTTGCTAAATAAAAAAGAGTAATTGCTATTAATAGTAAGAATAAGTCTCTTTTGTCTTGAGTGCCACCAGTGTAGGTCTTTAGTTTTTCAGTTATCAAATCCAAAAAGTAAGTACAAAAACATTCTAAAATGCTTTGTAAAGTAAAGAAAAGCAGTCCAAGCAGCAAGTACTTTCGAGTTATAGAAAAATGAATGGGAAGTAAGCTAAATTTATTTGGATTTCTAAATTATTAAGGATTTAAGCGTTGGTAATGCTCTATTTCTTCTATAGTCTTTTTCACTTGACAAGAATCAGGTACAAAGTTTTTGATGTCACTGTTTTATATGAGTTTTCTTTTGTTTTCTAATCCTTTAACAAGTTTAAACAGATCATTAAGATTTGTAAAGAAAATGTTATTTCTTCTTTTTTAACCAAACGAGCGTTATGATTTTCCATCATAAGTTTTTTCCTTTTATTGATGATATATTTCATTAGTAGAGGTATCAAAGTTCTAGGCAAGCTATATTTCTTGGTTAAGTTTTAAAGCAGTTAACTTTTAAAAATCTTCTTTTTGCGTATCTAAAATATCTGAGCTACTCATTGGATTTTGAATTACTTGTATTTTATTTTGATTAATTCATTATGAATTTTTCTAATCAGGATTTAAATAAGATTTTGTTAGGTTTGATTGGTAATATATTGATTTAAACAATTCCAAATATATAGCTATTGATATTTTAATCTTAAAGCATCGATGAGGAATAAGAATTTTTATTAAGAATTAAAAAGAAAAGTAGCGCATAGAATACTAGTAAGTGAATTTAGAAAAAAATCTAAAAAAGATACAATATTAAAAGTTTTAAATAGCAAACTGATAACATTTAAAGCCTAAGTTGAATATGTGTTGATTACTTAAGATTTAAAAAGCTATTATAAATATAATCTTTTATAAAAATTAATTACAGATATCTACAAATGTGTTTATCTATCTATGATATTAAGATTTTATAAATCAAAAATATGTAACCAAAACACAATCAAATAGAAAAAAATATAATTTAAATTATTTATTTGAGAAGCGTCTTTTTAAAATCTTCTAGAAGTTTTTTTGTTTCCTTAATAATTTAATTAATTTTGTGATGGAATTATACTTGATTTACACTAATTGATTTGGATGGCTGCTTACTTTAATTAACATATCACTAATTCTATTTAATATTGAGTAAAAATCAAATTTAATGTAAACCAAGAGCAAACAAAAAGCAAATTTAAAATTATTCCATTTATTATTTTTTAATTATTTATAAGCTTAATTAAGAAAAATATAATAATATTTTTTAACAAGGACTTTTAGGGCAAAAATAATTAGAATTGATTTTCACCCTTTTTATTTTGTTAAGTTGAATGAGTTTTGTTTGTGAGCTTTTTGAGATTTAACCTCCCTCCCTTTAAAATTTTTTTATATAATAAAATACGGGTTAATTAAAAAAATTAATATTTATTAATATACATTTATTTTAATTCTGAATAAGCATTTTAATTTGACATATTTATGCTGAAAACAAATTATGACTTTAAGTGGTGTCATGTAGTTAATATCTTATTTTTACTAATCAGTGGATAAAGCATGCATAAATCTTTTTTATTTGATAAGGTTTTTTTAAATGAATAGAAAGGAATGATACCTAATAACAGAAAAAACTTATTAGTAGAATATTTAAGATGCTCATCAAAGGTCATCCAGTCAATAAAATTGACTAATTGTTTAAGAAGATGTAGCATCTGAATCTATTTACAGAAATTCAAGATTATTTCAATTATTAAATTTAGTCGCTTGTCCTAAAAACTATTAAAGAAAACAGAGATTTTGTAACCAAATAACTGGATTGTATCTATGAGTAACTTTAGGATGGATAGAATTGATTTCATGAAAAAAGATATTGAATTGCTAACCATCCAAAAGTTTTAGAAGCTATTTGCGTAAGTTAACAAAATCTAAAAGGCAATATCGAAATAATTTAGACTATAAAGCTTTATCAAAAATCTTAAAAGCTAAAACTAGTTAAGAAAAAAGAGAGATTGTATTGATATAACCAAATTACTTAAATAAAAAACTTAGAAATGGCATAGCTACCATGTTTAATGAGTATGATAACATCAATCAATATTTAGAAAAAGTAATGCTCTACCTCTATTTAACTAATGAATTAGAAAGAGAAGAAAATAAGTATAAGTAAAATTATTATTTTAACATAAACGTGATTTTTATGAGACATGTGGGTTAGTCTTTTTTTTAGACTTTTTAAATATTTGAAACTCATTCAAACTGTAAGGTAAATATTTTTTTTATTTGCTTCATTTACTCACTTTTAAAGGAAATTAAAATACTAATAGATTAATTAACAGATTTTATTATTAGGTTTTTAAAAAAATCAATTAATTTAAAAATTTTTCTAAATTCTTAATATTTATCTATTTTAAAATCATATACTTTACATTTTTTAAAACAAATTTATTTTAAATAAGTAAAAAAATTAAACATGATGAGAAATGTAAGGTAATATTTGTCCAAGATGTATAAATTTGGCAAATTTATTAAAAAACTTTCCAAATATGTACATATTTCTTATTTATGATTAATTTTCTAAATTTATATTTGATCTCATTTTTATTTATACTCTCTATCCAAATTAAATCATATTAAAAAATAATTAATTAATTAAATATTTTTGTGATTTATTAAATTTAAATAAATTGTTTCTAAATAAATATCAAAAAAAAATATGATAAAATAGAATAAATATTTTAAAAGCTTAAAGGATGTAAACATTTATTTTTAATTAATTACCCTTTAATTTTATTTTTTCCATAAAAAAGTTTTTGAAATCTTAACATTAAACTCACACTGATCTCCATATCTAAATCAGGTAAAATAAATTTATAATAATTAATCTTATTTATATTAACATTGCTATTAAGTTAAAAATTTTTTTCAAGAAATATTATAATAGATTTAATTTGTAATTTTATTCAAATTGTTATATCTTATTTTTCATTTTCAACCTTCGCTTAGATTATTTACTAGTTTCTTTATTCTTAATTCATATTTTTATTCATTTTTCCTTCTAACTAACTAATATTTTCTTCAA